>DWME01003076.1:0-19173 GCA_018244795.1 Parelbella ahira ahira | reverse complement strand
TCGGGTACTATTGGATTTTTCTAATTTAGAATTTCTAGTAGTGACTCGGAGTCTTGATCAGTGCCCGGTGTATGACAATAGGCTCACCACCTATTCCATGGGACTTAAACGTAACTGGTGAAACGTGGAGGTGTAGTACACCTCTCTGCCTACCCCTTCGGGGATTACAGGTGTGATGTTACATTTGATTACTACAAATATGAAGCATATTAATGTTTAAAACTACGTCTTATTTAAATATGTAATGTACCTTAAGAATTTTAATTAAAATTTAATGATGCCATTGTTTTGACGAAACGAATTAATTTGTTTTGTTTTGGCAATCGCCTATTATTTTATTATAGAATTACGACAATATTTTTCAATAGGTGATCACGAATTTGTTCAACACATTAGCGATTTTAAATTCAAATCCAGTTATTATATTCTGTTTTCCTTCAGTCACTGCGACAGTCAGTGTTATTTTATTGTTCATAATTTTTTTTGCTTATAATGCTTGTTTTTATTTCTTTTATACTGTTATTATTACTTATTATTATTTATTACTAACGTTTACGTATGTACCTACCTATGTATATGGGTTTGATCTCATAAATTTCATCAAAACAAAATACCAAGTTTTGTCCATACCAAGTCTGAACAACTATGACATTTAGAGGCTTAATCTTTCAGTAGTAGGTATCACCCACCGTACCGGTGACAATGTTCAATAAATTTTCATATCGACTGCCTACTACACGATTTTACGTTTTACACTAAAACACGATACACGTATTCAAATTTCGGTCCGACCCGATATATATACAAGCAACATTTGATAAAGACGAAAGTGTCTTCTTCCAGTGCAACTTAAACATTGTTTCGCTATATAATGATACAAGTAGTTATTTTTGTATAATTATGAAAAACCAGGTTGTCTACTACCTGATTTGAAGTGATCAATTGTCCGGAGATATCTATATTTCTGGTATATAATACGGTTTGTAATAATTTTAAATTGGGTGTTGACCAAACTGAAACGTAGCTAATAGGAAACTAAAAGGTACGGAGCTAATAGGCGTCTCCGTCCACATTGGGAACCTGGATACAAAATCTTCCAGCCATAATCCATTTCCATCTTATAACATATGATATTTTTATACTCGTTGCTTACAATGGCGCGTGCCACAAGGATAATGATTCATTGTAATTTTATACCACGATAATTAATATGGTCTTGAAACTGTTGACTATAATCAGAAATAGACGATATTATTGATTCGAATTGTTTTAGGTACGACTGAACTAGAAACAGTCGCCTAGTTTCTTTCCGTAGTTAACTTGCGTTTGACCACCAATAATGGCCTGATGGTAAGCGGAATGTAGCCTAGGATGTAGTAGGTACGCTTGTCTGGAACGAGCCTGTTGTCCTTTCTCTTATTTGGTATGTATCACAGGGTATGGAGATGCTCATTCGGGGAGGCCTGTACATGAGATCGATGCAGGCTGACCATAGTGATAATTATCATGACTCCTAAGACCACTTTAGAATTTCCAAAAAAAAATTCTAACACACTTGGCCAGCATGGCAGACTATGGCCTTAACCCTCTCAATATGAGAGGAGACCCTTATTCCAACGGTGGAACGACAAATGGGTCAAATATTATATTTTTAGACCATCTAAAAAGCTTTTATTGTTTGAAAGGAATTACCTCTTCCCCATTACACTTCCCACAACATTGTTCAAATAGACCAACTCAAAAGAGTTTTCTCTTTAGGTTTTAAACACATGTGCTTTTGGATTATAACCCAATAAAAATTAGACTTCCAATAAAAAGTACCCGTTAAACGATGAAAAATAATTTAAATTATTTAACTGTACATAGTATAATTTATGATATAATATGTTTCTTGTCATATTTTATTATATAATTATATTTAGAATAATGTAACTAGAACTAATAGATGTATTCATTTTTATTATTTTTCTTTTCGCAGCACGTATAAATAAATCAAATAGGTATCTACATATCTATCAATGTACTACACTTTTTGCTCACCACTTCGGATATTAAAGGCGTGCCGCGTGGTGGTAAGTTTTAAACGTGTGCAATAAATTAGCATACTATTTTCAAAATCTCAAATTGTTTTATTATCTTTTCTACGTATACCTATCTACATGTCGTATATCAAATTCTTACTATAATAAAGATGCAATTAAAATTTGCTACGGTTTTTTGCTTTTGCCAAGATTTCGATTTCTTTATTTTTAAATTACTCCTATTAATATTTTGCAACCTAATAATTTAAATGTGAATTCTATTATCCTTAAGAACTTTGTCCTAGATTTTGATTACGACGATCGTTTAGTGTTTCCAATAATGGCTTTAATGGCATAATTTCGCATAGATTGTTTTGTAAAATAACAATCTTGCAATATAGTTTCAATTATACTTTTTCATAGCGATTTGAACACGTGTGAAATCTGACATGCCGTATTTATACAGCTTGGCAGACTATGGCCTTAATCCAAGTCATTGTGACACTCTTCTCAGACTCTCCTCCTCTCGTGTCCAGGCGTTCAACGTTAAAAGGGTTAATTACAATGATAGTGATATGTGTGTAAATGAATAACAGTGTGATAAAAGCGAATTTACCTATTCGGCATTTAAATAATACCTATTATTGAATATGCAATGAAAATTTTGTTCAATAAAAATCACGACAAAAATATTAAAAGTTCCGTTTTCATTTCGGTTTAAATAGTATTTTCTATACCATTTAAATAAGTTATAAGGGAACCATAAAGATTCACGGCATTGATTTTTATCGCAATATCAACATCATTTATAACATTGAACTTCAATATTGGTGCCATGGTCCAGCTGCTTTTTAACTCTCAGAATGACGACAATTTATATTGGCTCTAAATAGTCATCGGAAATATGAGCAAGTAACATTTCTAGCGTCGTCGTGTGTTCAAAATCAGCAATATACATATAGAAAATTATTATTTCTTATTTATTTATTTTCATTGTACAATACTACATTGTAAAATAAGATTATTCAGGTAGTAAATAAGAATCACGTCATTATTTAGACCTATTTCATAATAAAATGATAAGTCGTTGCTTTAACCGGTTTTACGCACTTCATTCATACCAAAATTACAAAATCCTCATAAAAGACATATTAATTTTTAAAAGCTAACTTAATATACATTAATAACAGGTATCTATTTTATAAAAAAAAATTAAAGACAAACATTTTACAAAATTACTATTCAAATTCAAACGCAATTTGAGTATTTATATTTTGCAATTTTAGTATTATAAATGTTAGCAATAAATTTAAATTCAAATATAATATTATATTAAAAAACAAATATTCAACTTTCGTATAATTTAAGGTTGGTCCGAACCTGGCCATGACAATAATGCTATGCACTATCGAGTTGTTCATTTTTCTTAGCTCAGCTATGCAAATTCATAAGCATTTTGTCATGAAAGTAGACCATTGTAACAGTGCAAAAAGAATTTGAAATGTAGTCTAATTAGGATGAATTGTTTTTGTATCTTTGTAGACTTATATACTTTAAGTTAAACAGAAAAATCTTTGTAGAAGCCAAATAAATCTGACATTTCATTCGCGCAAATCCAATATGCTCCAAGCGCAGTCTAAAAATGTTTTACGATCATATTATTCAAATATCGAATTATAAACTGACCTTGAAATTTCTTAATTATCCTATCATATCCTCTTTTCTGTGCAATTTATGGTTTAAATTATTAAATACCTGCCACATCAAACATGTCCCGAAATTAAATTTTCAAGTTAAAACAATTAAAAAACTTTTATTCGAAACAAAACTGAACATTACCAGGTCAAGAAACCTACTTTGTTTATTGCCTAGTATAAATTAACATACCAAAATGAAAGCAAAAAGCCGTAGTACCTATCTAATTAATACGAGAGCATAATTCACATATCGCTGCGAACAGCGACTGCTTAAGCGATAAGTAACCCAATTTGTAGTAAACCTTGTGATTCTCTTAACCCTCCCTATTTTAGCGATTTTAAATGCATATCAATCCTTTTGTGCAAAACCTTCATTTGCTAAATTAGGAACAGAATGTAATATATATGTCTTACTTCTATTTGCACACTGTTCTAAAGATCGTTTTATTTTAATTGTACTGTGAACTGCAATAGGTTCTTATAAATCAAATCCTATCTTATCATATTTATAAAAAAATCAGTAACTATTAAATATTTATGTAATATAATGAACTAAGTATGTACCGCTGGGAACTCGCTCTGGTCAACAGCGGCACATGAAGAGAGACTTGGGATAGATAAATGTAAAAACTAGACGGACTATACCGGAAAAACATATGTGAATTAAGCCGATATATTTATTATTTAATAATATAATCAAAATACAAGAGCCTGTACATTAAAAAAAGGTTATCAAGTGATGTGTAGAGCAAAGTATTTGTCAAAAGAGGTACACGTATGTATTGTTTGCGCAGAGGCGTTATTGCGCATTGAGCGGGCGGCGCGGGCGCAGCATACACACGACTTATTGTGTCGATGTCCGGCCCTGAGCGCGACCCTGTGGCCAACGGCTCTCCTCTTCTATTATGTTATGAAAAAAATAACCTATATTTCTTGTTAAAGCATCACCAGTTCCATTAATAATACTGTTAAAAAATATACCAAGAATAAGATAAATAATTAAGTTTCCTCTCACTCAAACTGTTTCATTTCACAATATTACCGGTTATTATATAATTGCGGTTCACGTTGCTTCTTCTAACAACACAGTAAAAATGATTCAATCACGATTCTGCCCAGATCTAGTTATGGTGAGGCAAAACCTGAAAGGTTAACGCTAAACAAAGCAATATAATGACGCTGTTAAATAGCGTGATTCCCCATGAATCAACAAAGAGATATAATTTATTATTTCCGGAGATCCATGTTGATAATATAACCTCCAACACCGTATTATCCTAATTTTTATTCGTTCCACAAAAAACCTCGAAACCAATCACAGGTATTTAGATTTTATGCACTGAAAGGAATAAACAACATCATTATTAAAAAGGAACATTTAGCAAAAAGTCGTAATTAGTTTTACAACAACGTTGGACGCGGCAGACGTATATGATCGACATGCCGCGAGGATAATATTTCATAAGCAATCCAGAATATTAATCTCCGATATTGACAACCTGGGTGCTAAAAAACTTACTACTACATGCAATTGAGTTGTACGATAAAAATATTTAATGTACAATATGTAGGTATAGTACAATATTATCAATATAGTATAACATAAATTACAATTATGTGTGAATTTAGTTAAATGTAAGACTTTAACGTAATATCACGCCAGTAATCCGCGAAGGGGTAGGCAGAGCAGTGTAGTAAATTCCCACGTTTCACCATTTACATTTACATCCCGTGGAATAGGTGGTGAGCCTATTGCCATACACCGGGCACAGATCCAGACTCTAAGTCATTACGAGAAATTCTAAATTAGAAAAATCCACAACCCGGGATTTGAACCCGAGACTTCCCGATCAGCAGTCACGCTTGCAACCGCTCGACTAACGAGGCAGTCGAGGCTTTATTACCCACAAGATTTATTATAACCACTACCTGCCTGATGTTCTGGGTATAATTAAGTATTGGATATTTGATTATTTTAAGGTAAACCTCCTTCAGGGGCTAAATGGGATTCTTTTTAAGCAGGTAACGAAACAAAGCGCTTTTTGTTCTGCGAGGTTCGGGCAAACTCGGCCCGATGTCGGGTGAGGTCGGGTCTGCCAAGCAGCTTCATTGTCTAACACGGAGTGCATCGTTTGAAAAATACTATTCATTTGATATTTTAATAACATTGATTTCAAAATACATTACAACTTCATTTATCCGATTCTTACATTCATAGTTTATGATTGCAATGAAGAAGTGCAAATAGTGCAAAATTCTATTGAACAACCGTGTGCTGTCGCTAGGTAGTATAACATGTAGATACATTATACAGTTCGCTCGGGGAAGTACCTACTACCACTCTACCTATTACTATACTACCTACTGTACTATACCTATCTTGATGCACGCGTGTAATATTTCAGTCCTAAGAGTAGCAATGCGTCTATGAGCAGCCTCGAAAATCATAAATACTAGCTAAATTTTTGCTAATTCGAAGGCACGACAGTGTTTCACGTCAATTTTAAATTAAACGCCAGATCCGAGTACGTTTTTTAACACCACGTGAATATATCTGCAATTTCTATCATTCGGCTTATTCAATTAATTTATTTTAGTACATTATTCACTTAAACTACTTATTAAACACTTTTACACTTCTATAAATTCTTATAATAGATACTTCTATCGATTGATCATAAGTACATACCAGGTCTCTTGTTGTCAACTGAAATAGCACATAGGTACCAGGCACATCATCTTTTGTTCTAAACTGAATTACGTCTTACATTTTCATAGCTTTCAACACTCACGTAACTAAATAGCATAAATGTAAAAAGCGATTGGAAAAATACATTATTTTTTTATACGTTGCCGCTTTATATCCACACATGCGAAAGTTATTGTCTTTTATTTGCTTCTCAAGTTGCACGGTCTAACCGGTTTCAATAAAATTTGATACGAGAATAGCTTCAATCCTTTATCAGGGCACAGCCTACGTTCTTGTACCTAAAGAGAGGTCTACTAAAACTAAATGACGTTTTGCTTTTTTCGTCATCATCATCATTATAAAATATAAATTCTACAAAAACAACAGCACGGCTAAAAAATAAGCTACGTTAAGTATCTATGCTTAAATGTCTGTCTAAGGTTTTTCATGTAATTATATATAATACGTGTTAACAAAACCCAAACATAAGAGATGGGATTTTGTCTCTGTGTTCGTCTACAGCCTGTAAGTACTATCTTCCATTTTTCTCTTTTAGTCTGACGATGTTATTTGAATGCGACTTTACCTAAAAGTTTCATTTCGATTTTGGCCAAACTGTAAATGGAAGATAAAGAATTTTTGAACGTGTGACATAAATTTTAGTTAAAAGATAACGGCCAATCGATTTAATTGATTAAGAGTATGTTCATTAAATAAATATGTAATACGAACCAAACCTTACATATAACTTTACATTAACAAACCAGGATATAGGAACAAAGCTTGCAAGCAAGCATTTAGGTAACTTGTCATGTATCTCAAATGCATTTAAAGAGTTCAAATAAAAAGGTATTCTATATATAGTGATGACGAGCCGTCATAAAAGACGAACAAATCCATAAAGTACCTAATGACACCGGTTTAAATCAAGGTCTTCAATTTCAAATTTGATTCGGCAAGCAAGTGGCAATTTTCCAAGTAATTCTAAAAATTGCTTATAAATTTAGGTTTGAAGAGCAACAAAAAATTGTATACGAAATAATATATTCGTTTTTACTGAGTTTGGCTCGTTGGAAATGCATTAACATTTGTACGTACAAAAGTTTTTTTTTAGTTCAATGATTTTTTCGCATTCGTTTTTGTTTTCTCACATCTTTTAACTAGAAGTATCGCAGAAGGCTACATCAACATGCATATTCGAAACAATACCTAACTCAATTAACATGTACTTAACATATTTTTAATTAAGCACATGTAAGTATACTTACTGTAGTTTAGATATCTTAATCTTGCTTGATATTTTTTTTATGGTTTAACGTTTTAATGGAAGAGGACATCGGGGGTGTATCGTACTATTGTACATGCGGTATTGATAGGGCTTATTAACACGATCTATTAATACGCTACGGGCCGATATCAACGAAGATGTAAATAATGAAATTCAAAACGTATCTACGCAACGTGTTAAATTTTTAATAACTAAGTAATCCTTGCTTTAAAATTTTTCGAAAGTTCTAAGTGTTGTTAAAAAAGACCCTTATAATGGATTTTACTATGGTACAGGTGACAATGAAACTATTATAATTGTTATTATATTATCACGCGAAATCCTTTACGGGTTATGCAGAGAACACCGAGTGCCAAATATCTCAATTCTTATAAATCTGCCGTCTTTCTCCATATTATTAATAGAGATTACCATAACACTATGTGTCATACCGTCGTGCAGTGACGAGTAATACGTAAATAATAAAAAGACTAGTCATGTAAAATTGACACAGACGTATCATCTATCTGAATAGCGTCTACGTGTTCAATATCTTCTTAAACGGCAACATGTTAAATTTTATTAACAATCGTGATCAATAGTTTTTCGACCTCTATAACCTGCCAAAAGTTTCCTGAGAAAAATGGTGCGAATATTCTTACGTAATAACGTACCTACTGTGTAACATGTCATTGGCTTTCAAATCGGACGTAAAACAGAAATGTGTCATAAACTTAGCTTTAATTATGAACATTTCCGTCGGTCAACGAACATTTATACCCGTCGTTTCCCGTTGTAATTACTGAGATATGACAGTCAGAACCTTCGAATGTTTGCGTCATAAACAAACAAACATTTTTTTACCCTTTTATCGTTGCATTACTGCGGATTGGCAGACATCACGCGCCTTGGAGAATCTTTTTTTGAGAATTACTCTAAGGCACGCAGGTTTCCTCACGATGTTGTCTTTCACTGCTATAGCACTGTAGCAATCGTAATTAAATATTAAAACACATATTTTTGTAAAAACGTTTTGCTTGCCAGGTTTTGAACCCACGACCCCCATAGTGAGCACCTAAATTCTAAATCACTAGGCCATCTCTGCCATTATCTAACATAAACATGGTAAAGAAAAATTATAATTATGTATCACAAAGGAAAGATCCCGCTTATCGAGTTCACAAAGAAACCTTTAGTCCAATTATATTAAGTAGGTACAGGAACAAAGTAATTAATTCTTGTTGAACTTATTTAATTGATTCCACACGGAAAAGAAATCGGAATTATACAAATCGACACTGTAATTGAAATAACACTAGATGGATTGTACAATAAATATAATCTAAGCAATTATTAGATATAATTCTTTGATTTTAATATTATTAAATGAAATTATATACATATTTATTTTGATTTAATTACTTAGTTATTTATCCGATGCTATTTAAACGCTGCACAATTACAACTGGCCATTTTCGACATAGTTACAACCTTGTTACCTATTATCGAAAAAACTTATTATTTGACTTCGCCAAAAAGTTATGTTAAGTTAGTACATTATCAGCAGCAACAGCAGAGGTCGTACATACGTGGCAGGTATTTCGCCGCATGGATATGAGACTACGGGATCGCGGGATCACGGAATCCTCGAGGATCCCCACGTTACATTATCGCAACCATAACAATCACATACTCAGTCATATATCATACGTATAGGAAAACCCGCATAGGACATCTGATAAGGAGTAATATTGTATATAACTTACTGTAGACGTGTTGTTCCTTATTAAAAATGGGAGCAAAAACACTGCTCGATAAGCTCAGGGATGTGTAATATGTAATAGCATTCTTGAAAAATTCCTGCACTCGTGTGGTGCAAAATTATTATGACTTAAAGAAGTCCTATTGTAAAGGGAGTAGTATTTTAAAAATTATACAGGAGTATAAAGTGCTACCTCTGTATAGGTTAGTTCATATTATTTCCATTTATTCTTATTTTCAAACATTTCTTTCGCGCACGTACCGTGAACGCAAACTATTACGCAACTGGTGATGAGCATTTGTGCGCTTTGCACAGTTGAGGCACATTTTAATTCTCAATTCAATTTATAATGCAACTACTATAGCCGATGATTTTTTTTTTAATCAGTATTTATTTCTTATATTTTCCCCTATAGATAGGTACTGGTACATAGTTCTGATAGACCAATAAGAAACAGAATAGTAATATAATACCTTGGTTTGTAATAAAGCCTGAATAATTTTAAAAAGTAAACAAAACGTTTTTGTTCAAAATATTAAACGTAAAACCCAATAGTTGCAACAAAAAACACTGATAAGAAACTACAATCTTTGTTGAATAAAATTTGTACATGCTCAGCAAATACAATGAATTTCACACTTATATTACGAAAATAACGAATAAATAATTACACGTGTGCTATGCTTTTGTTTAAATTTTATCGTATATTACATATGTATGTGTGCCAATATACCTATAAATGTATCTATTTTCCGTGGGTTTCGATGTTTTCCCAATTAGTATACATATGTAAGTAAGTAAAAACATATCACAGTGTAAATGGAGTATAATTTTATTTAAAATCAAAATTTTTAAGCTAACACTGATTCATTAGTACGTAAGAAACGTAACTTCACGCCTCTATCTCCCCGAAGAGATGGGCAGAGGATTGTAGTACTCTTGCACTTTTCGCTAGTTACGTATATGTACATACCACAATGGAATAGGTGGTAGGCTATTAATAAACGATTATTAATCCTGTTGAAACTTTCCTTACCCAAGACATTGATACTAAAGGAGATTACGAGAACCATAGTGTTCAATATTTATGGTACCAGTTGTAGACGGGATTTTTTTTTTATGCCAATAAATATAAATGTTCGATATGTCGTGCGCGTAAAACCGCCCACATCGACATAAGACAATAAAGCGTTTATTTACATCTTCCGTGTAACTGTTGACAAATAGTTATGCATCGGTGCGCAGAATACAAAGTGCCGTTAATGTGTTGTGATCATTTATAATTTTGTTCTTTAACATGTCGTAACTGCTGGGGTCATTATTACGTCTATGGTAAAAATACTTAGCCGCAATAGTAAAGTCTATCCCTTTCAATCTTATCTTCTTTATCTTTTTTTACGATTTTTTCGGCTTAACATAGGGTCCTCTTATTATCCGTTTCCAAATATAAAATGTATTGTTTAGCATACACATTATGTTTAAAATTATGTAATTATAATTTAACAACAAACAGCACAAAAAGTTTAATACTTCATACAGTGTGCTAATAAGCAAAAAGCTATAATAAAACCTATTTAATAACAAAGTAAATATCAAAAATGTTAAGATGTTTTGTTCTTTAATTTTTTTAAAATTTTGTGTTCCATAACATAGTTTTTACTTATTTCAAGTTAAAAGATACACCGAGCGGAGAGAATTTAAGTATTAAGTTTTGTATATAATTATATTATAAAAAATATTTTGCTTATGTTATACCTACCTGCTTGCTTTTAAAAAAAATATTATTATGTCTGTTGATTTTTAAATTGTGTTTGTTTTATTTTTAAATAATATATCTGTTTGTTTTTTAAATGTAGAACAGCGAGACGAATGAAAATGAAGTTGGACACAGTTGCCAAAAATAAGAGTAACTTACTGACCTAGCTGAAAGTGAAGCTCTAGATAAGACTAAATCGTCCGCGCGAGTTTAATGCGATTACTTTTAAAGCAGTAATGTGGAAATGCATATTTATTATTCAACTGTAGGAGACGCGGGGGTATAATATTTTGGATTCAGCCACATTTTTATTTGAGGTTATCTGATTGCAATTTACATTTGCGTGGCAACTACTGACAACAACAGGCTTGCAGCGACAAGTTTGGAAATAACAATTCCTATTTCAAGAAACCGCAAGACTTATTCAGTAACGGAAATACAAGCCAGAATCGTGGTACCATGGTCACACATGAAAAGCTCATGCTGTTACATAATAACATACATTTTTTTAATTTAGTGAATTATGATATACTACCAATGAAGTATTGCTATTAAATTATTTATGAAACAGAAACCTTCGCATACCAATACTTTCCGAAGTAAATATACTCCGTAGAGTTAATGATTATTCACACGTAGTTAAAAGAAAATCTCAGTCAGCACATCTTCAAGAAATTAGTTAATAAGGGTCACGAACCTAAAATGTCTACCTTATTTGTGTTCGTGCAAGAGACAAATGTACAACCTATACATAAATATAATGAATTATTACACAGTAAATTTAATACTACTATAATTTTAAATATTCTAACGTAATAAAAATATAGCATGTAATAAAATTTGAAACGAGTCTAATTTGATTTTTATAAAACAATACTATTGGATTGAACACATAGAGTTCGGGATTTCGATGACATTACACATTTTTCTAATAATGTTCTTGATATTATAAGAAACATGTCATTTCCTTAGATTTATCGACATAAAATCGGCTTTTTCTATACCTACTCGTATATTATATGCTAATACGGTTGTGATCCGTGATGGACGAGTGACGTTTATATTTACAAAACCAATACTAGAATTGATATTGAGATCACGTAATACCGATTTCATAGAAATTAGGATATTGCCGAATGTACCGGCCATTCAGAACTCCTTAATAAATTCTCACTAAATTTATAATCTTGACGGCGATTGGGTGTGAAGTGACACGAGTTTTCATAATTGATAAACCGGAAGTAAATTTGATTAACACCAAGGTCTATTTGCTCAATTTGTCATCATTACGTAGGAATTTAACCTGTATTCATATGTTAATGACTCAAATATTGTATATTAGGAATTTGTCAGGAGTACGTGTTATAGAAATAATGGGAACATAATATATGTACCTATTATGTCAATACCAATAAATTCCAATTGGAATTAACTTTTATAAAAGCATTCACATATAAATAGCTTTAATACTCTATATTCCTGGTTTAGATCGCAAGTGAAATGATGGAAGATTAATATGGGGAAAAGGTCATACAAATCAATATAATAAATATTTAACGGTAAATATTTAAAAAAATACACAATATTCCGCATATCGTAGAAATTTTAAGCAGGCATTATTTTCTTGATCGAATAAATGTTGTTACTAAGAAGATTTTTACGATTATACAAATATATAAGTATATGTATGTATACAAGCCTTCATTTAATATAATATGTTTGTTCTTGTGTAACACCTTAAGTTAAGGGATACAAGGGCGTACTTAATGCTTAATGCTATTCTCTTTTAATCAACCCTTGCTGGTGGAAGAAAAAGAAGGTGATAATCAATTACATGTACACACACATGCTTAAATGCACACACATGTAGACATGATATCAATCCCAATTCTCAAAAGTCAAACGGAATCCACATTTACATTAAACGTGTTGAGGCACTATTCGAACACACCCATCGTTACGCGCAAATTTACATGCGTGTTACATTCGGATAATACTATTTCAAGGACCGCAACAGTTACGAGCGCGGTACTATGGTAGCGATGCTTAAAGTTTGTTCGTTCCTCATATACAAAGACGAATGTTCCAAGCAAGCGACAATCCGGATACGACTCGGACTGGCAATGGGAAATCCTACTTGTACCATGCGACACTATCATACGATCGTAGGCTTAGAATCGAGAAATTATCATTAAAATATTTATGCTTTATTCAAGGTTCATACTGTTTAATTCATCACCACGCTCGGCCGGTTAAGAAAAACATTGCAAAGAATTTTACATCCATGTATAAGTCTCTAGTTTGTAATCCTCAGGCTACGCGAATCAGGACATGGCTTAATGCAGTAGCTCATACCATAACATTGTCAGGTTCATCTAAAATTCGCGAAGTATTAAATTTAGCGCGGGTAAAATCGCCCTTAGTAGAGACGATGGTGATTATTTTTCAGTTGCGAAACCGGCATAAAGCGGTTAAGGTGCGGTGAGGTTGCGACACGGTAACCGCGCAGGCTGTGGCTGCATTCTCGGTTAATTCGGACAGGTTCGCCCGGAAGTTCAATGCCACATAGGTATACAAAAGTCAGAATACATGGTCCCCATGCGCCACCCACTCGTGCAAAGTTGTAGATCAACATATCGAATTTTTATGTCTGCAAACTGGGCCAGTTGCTTTTTTTAATAACCAGTTACTCGTTTCTCTTATATAATATAATTTTAATATATACGGTTAATAATAATTATTCGTATAAAAATTAAAACAAATTAATTGAATATCACATATTAAACATGCGCTAAATTCGTGATTTTAAGGAACCCAACTCACCATGCCATTTTATTTATCATATTACTATAACCAGTTGTATAAACGCTAAGAAATTTGATTTAAACATTATTTTAAATAAAAAAATAAATTTGTGACAGTAAAATTAAAAGCAACAATGTAAAATTGCGAATTAAAAAAGATTTAAAGGCACTTTCGTTTTAAAATTAACATACCTACAAACTTTAATAGGCAGCAACATTCCATGTCTACTAATCGGCATATGAAGCGTTGAAATAATGAAATCGTTTATTAAAAACTGGCCTACATTAAATTGTGGCTTAATGGATACTTTATTATTAATGTAACAAAAGCTAGAAATTTATTGAATACTTGTAAAAATTCCATTCATAGTTATTTATTATACTTGTTCTCGAGAATTTTATTATCGTGAGTTAATCGCTCGTATGAAGAACGATGACACATGGGCCAAGAACTACAACGCTCCGGAAAGCTCAAATCAAACATCATTGAATATCTGTGAACCAAAAAGGGTCACTTACATCCACTTTTACAATCATTTAGACAAAATAATACTTGATAATAATAAAGGCATAATAATGAAGGCTAGACAAAATAATATATGGGACTTTAAAATTTAAATATTAAGACACTATTTAAAATATTTGGTCGTTCGTCAGGTTGTACATATAATAAACAACACGTCAAATTATTTATGCTATTCAAATAAACGGTATAAATGTCAGGCCGAAAATAAATAACTGATTACAGTCATATAAAAAAAGGAAAAACAAAGACGAAAATGACTTGGTTGAACATTGATGACAAAGACTTGACGCAACTGATCTATCGATCTTAGACACGAGTACACATGAGATGCATTACGTTGCTTGTTTACAAACACAATTGCATTCCACGTCGCAATATATATTACTGTGTTCAACACACATGTCTATAAGTACCTAGAACATTGTCTCTTAAATCGCGTTATTGACTTACATCACATTATTAAAAAATAAACACTCGGATGCCTTCGGAATTCGACCCTGTTTAAACAAAAATATACACACCTAATACAAATATTTTGCTCACAATAATTATTGTGTTAGTGCATTCAAAAACTCTTTAAAATACACACTGAATCAAATTAGTTTTTATTCCAATAATTACAACCAAATAACACTAATGCTGAGGAAGGTTAAGTTTATTTAAGTCAATAAAATGACCTCTTAAACTAAATTCTGATAAAAACAATGCACATGTAAATTATACAAATAAACTACATATAAAAACAATATAATTATTCTAATGATTTTATAATTCTTAGGATTTAAACAGCAGGACTGTGTTTAAACATACATTATTCGTATGTATCTACATTTAATAAGATTTCTAGTTTTATGGCGCGTAAAAAAATGTAATTTGCGAACCACGCAATTTTTTTATACCCATGATCGCCGCACAAAACATTAAAAAAAATTGACATTAAAAGATCGCTGCGGTTTAAAAATAAATATATTTTCGCGAATAAAACAAATTAATCGTTATATTTGCGGTAGGTAATACAGAACTACAGTAGTGCATTATATTTTTCAAACTATATATTTCATATCTTTTGGCAACTTTGGTTAAACACTATTCATAAGAGAGTAAATTTCGAGTAGGTACTTACTTTGCAAAAGAATAAATATAGCGAATATAACATTAATAGTAGGTTAGTACTAGTTTCCTGTACTAAACTACTATCTACTTTAGTAGTAGATGATTAAAAGAAGATACTTAGGATATTTATGATAATGCTTACGAGTACTTATACCCTGTCGCTTTGCCAATTGTGTTTTCAATAAAATTTACTACGCGGATGTGTTATCCACATCTGACAAAATAACTTTTTATTAAGCTACAAGGCCTCCGAAACAGTCGTAACCATTTCATTTCCTTTTAGAACATTTTCATTCCAGAGTATAAAATAAGAACTGTTCAAAACTGCGTTTACGGATGTCATGATTGCAAACATTCTACAACTTTTCGCAGTTAATAAAATGTAACTAAGATAATGGAGTTAGCAATAATAAAAGCTTTCACATTTAACTTAACAAAATGTTAATAAGTATGTGATAGTAAAGTTTGGGAATCGAACTATTTCACTAATTGCATTCGTGAACAAATATGACAGTTCCGACGGCATTAAAAAACTTCAAAACTCAAGTTGTAATAAAACTCGTTACTATTCTTGTACATAGTTACTATTTTTGTACATAGTAACTATTTTTGTACATAGTTATTAACTAGACTCCAACTTGAATAATACAAAGGACGAAATATTAAATAATAATATCAAACAAAATAGTACTCGTAAAGCGAACCTTATTACTAACATGCCAAGAAAAGCTATTACATCTGGTCTCAACGCAAGGTTACATTGACGTAAACTACCTACCAACTTGTCCGGATTGTGGTTTACTGTTTATCTCATTAAGATCTAGAAATAATCAAAGTTATATTTACATTTATGCGCAATGACTAACCAACGGCAACATGATACTATTTTTTCGGTACAATGCCCTCGCCTCTATCAACACATAGTAAACGCAATTGATTGATATTGTTTTGATAGATATGTTAATTTTATAGATTTTATATTAGATAGTTATGTTAGTTTGACTGCCTCAATGATCGTGCGGTTGCAAGTGCGACTGCTGATCGGGAGGTCCTGGGTTGAAATCCCAGGTCGGGTGCTATTGGATTTTTCTAATTTAGAATTTCTAGTAGTGACTCGAAGTCTGGAATTGTGCCTGGTGTATGTCAATAGGCTCACCATCTATTCCATGGGAATTAAATGTAACTGCTGAAACGTGGGAATGTACTACACTCCTCTGCCTATCCCTTCGGGGATTACAAGCGTGATGTTACGTTAATTTTATACTCGGCCCCGATGACGTCACGGTGTTTATAAAGTTTACACTAGGATATAAATGCACTTTTTACTTTTACTTACGCAAAATAACAGTTCGTTACCAAATAATTGTTACTCACATCAAGAGACATTTATTTTTAACGTTGTTAATCAACAAGCGAAATGCAATGACATGTGTAAAATTATGTTGTGCCTGCTTTTTTTAACATTTGTGGCTTAAAATTCGTGTAAAATGGTTGTAAGTTCGTATACCTACAACAAACTTAGCAACATAATACATTTTATTATGTACATATTAGCTCGAAGATTCTAAGATATTGTTTGTAATAATATAGGTAATAAAAACGGACGAAATTTAATCGTCTAAAAAACTACATACTCGTATATCGAAATTTATCTCGTACAACTTTTACTCGTATGTGTAAATACATAGAATCGACAGGGTAATACGACCAAATATTGATCTTTGAACTGTCTCTTAATATACCTAAATACACTGTACAACTAGTTCTATGAACAGTTATTTAATTATCTATTAAACCATTGCGATGCGAATAAAAGACGAGTTGAAATCAAGAATAGTATATTTTTTATAGAAATAAGTCATCAAGAAGACAAAAGAATCGATATAGGTAATTGCAACTCAGTTACACTCGTAAGAGGCTATATCTTAGATGACAATTTAGCTTGAACCGTACACTTATAGGTTATAAAATCCTTGTACGTAATAGCCATACGAGGATTAAAGTGAATATTACATTTCACATATGCAATTTGGTCAATGACTTTAGTAAAAGTACCCAGCAGCATTTCACACGTCACAGATCGCGAAAGCAATAAAACTGATAAAAAATTTAAATGTCATGAATTATTTTCTTACGTATGTAAGTGTATACGTACGGTATGTTCAATTGATAAGACACGTGACTTGATGAAGATAAGGTTAAACGAGAATTATTCATTATTACGTAATAGCTACCGATATCTTTTTATAGACACATGATATCTTTGATGATCATGTTAATATGACACGAAATAATATAACGCTTTGATTTGTCGAAAATGGCTACATATTACTAAAAACAGTCCCACATGTAGTAAATATATAAGTATGGATTTATGTTCCGTGGGAAATCGACACTCGCATATTTTGACGAGATAGTCAAAAGTCTAAAAAATTTGCCTGCAAGTATAAATAATGATAAATTCAGAGATATTTCGTACTCGGTACTCTCAGTGTACCCTGTACGGAAAATAGCGTGACGCTGTAATAAAAATAATATAAATATATTTGTAGTCACAAGTTGTTCAATAGACGCGAACAGTCCACGCACAACACCAAAGTCACACGAAAGTGATGGTTATGTTGATTTCGATCGAAAGCAGGCAAAGGGTATTATTGCGAGAGATTAAAATGTCTGTATCACATGTTTGCACACACGTTTATTGTTGGCACTAAAATAAAATACAAAAAGAAAAGAAACAACAGACTACGTTGATGAATTAAAATATATTAATAATAAAATATAGTTGCAATGTGTAAATGGAGTCAATAAACTTCTGAACAAGGGCACGGATAGATTTCCGCATGTAAGTAGGCACAGTTTACGCGTTGACCTTACTGACAAATGCAGTACCCACATACATGTAGGTGTGTATGTAGTTCAAGAAAATGACATTAGTATTAGATACGCCCTTTCTCGTCGCTTTCACTGTTTCACATAGAAAATCGACCCTATACTTACTGTTTTCTAAAATATCAAGTTTGAATAAAGAATGCTAATGTTTTCCATGGTAACGCTCACCAGCGATCCACATGTTACAGCTATAACTTTTTTAAGAGTTTATAGCTCTACCTACTTGGAAAGTGGGCGTCCTTAAAAGTTGATTTCGATAGTTGGTATCAAAAACTCTATTCAGGAAGTACATTCCCTTTTCATATAAATTGCCTTTTTATCTCATTTTTTAATTTTGGAAAGGATTTCAAGTGTTTTGGATTCGTATAAAGAATTACAGAAGAATTTAAGAATTTACTTGCTTAAGGCTGTTACGCGCGCGCACTGATGAGCTAAGGGATGCTACAATTCAAAATGGACAATTTTTTTAGTGAATAAAATTCGTTTTATAATTTTAATGTTCTTAAACGTATCCTATGATTAATTTAAATCATTATTGCCAATAATGTTTTCCTTGTATAAAAATTTAGTTATTTATTCTTTATTGTACACCATATACAGGCATAACAAAGGGCGAACTTAATGCCTAGTGGCATTCTCCACCAGT
>DWME01003075.1:0-19175 GCA_018244795.1 Parelbella ahira ahira | reverse complement strand
GTACAGAATATTTACGAGTATATGCACTACAGTCTTGTTGTGTAAGAGTATTGTGGACCTCATATCTATATCTCCAGACGTAATTTCTCTGGACAGAAACATATATCTATACCTCTCTTTACATTTAGCGTCACGCATGCTTTTACTTTTTCCGGGATCGCTGAACGGTTCAAGGTTCCACCGTAGCCGTGACCCGCGAAGCCTTCTTTTAATCGCTTCTCACGACAGGCAGGAGATATCGTAAACTATATCCTGCTTTGGAACTGCAAAAACGAACGTATACTAGTATACCTAGTTCAGGATGCTATGCATAATTAACATACTAATATATTATTGGTATTTGCCGGAAGCATAATACTTGATTAGATAGGGGAAGCGAAATTTGTAAATCTAACTCGATTGGTAAAGAGTAAATATATAAAATTAAGCTGCAACGATAGTATTTTCGCTAAGAGTATTTCTCTTCAGGCAGGTCTAATTTTAGTACACAATGATCTAAGCTCTCTTGACAGAGATCTGCTGCAACATAAAGCTATTTATTTCATCATCAATAGCCTGTCTCAGTCCACTACTGGACATTAACCTCGCCAAAAGTGCTTTCGCGCTAAATTTGACGTGACGTGACGAGAGGTCCTGGGTTCAAATCCCGGGTCGGGGGCTATTGGATTTTCCTAATTTAGAATTTCTAGTCGTGACTCGGAGTCTGGAATTGTGTCCGGTGTATGGCAATAAGTTCACCATCTATTCCATGGGACTTAATCGTAACTGGTGAAATGTGGGAGTGTACTTACTACACTCCTCTGCCTACCCCTTCGGAAATTACAGGCGTGACATTACGTAATTTTGATATATTATATTTGTTCTGAGTTGGCACAGCAAGAGCACCTTTATTATTGTAATCAAACAACTTTTAATTCAATCTCCTAGGATCCGTTCCCTTTTATTGTTGCTATTGCTCGTCACCGACAACCGAGAACCGAGGAGCGTGTTCTTCTATATATGGTTTAAAGACTTTCTTTTCTTTAAATTTTTTTCATTTTCCAGGTGGAAAGAGAAATAGCCATTATGAAGTTGATAGAACATCCACATGTCCTCGGCCTGTCAGATGTTTACGAGAACAAGAAATATTTGTAAGTATATACTTTTCTAGATCCGATTACAATTTGCCTTTTGACGTCAAAAATAATAGAGAGGTAATCTAAATCTGCCCATATCAATTTTATATTAATTTGTAATATGAAACCCTTCGCCTCATGGCGTTGTAATCATTTAAGTAGGCAGCAAAAAAAGGAACAATTTACATAAAGAAATCCTAACCAAAATATTTTCCTACAACGAAGATTCGTAAAATATTCCTAATTTAAATTCATGTTTATTGGGCTATATAATGTATGGACATATACCTAATCTGTTAATTTTGGAAAATCATAGAACTTACTGGTTGATAAAAAAGTCTTATGTTAATGTTCCGTTTTTATTCAAAATTAAAAAATAGTTTAATAAAATATTATCTATCTAATATCAATTATCTATTAGGAAATTTTCTTATACAAATTTGGACAAAATTTTTCCCACGAACATAACATAAATAAAATATGTTTTACAGTGTAATTCGACTGAAAAACGAAGTTAACAACTAAATTTCCGTTATGTTATATATTGCAAAGCGTAGTTATCATAACACGCAACGTCTTTTGACATCTGAAGAGATGTAAAAACGTATAGAGCTTTTGGCGGTAAACTTACCTCTGAGTCAAAGCAAAGGAATTTATCAATGTAATTTTATCGACTTGAAGGTGTATATAAAAAGAATAAACGGAATAATACAATAAGTAAGAAAATGTATAATTTACTTTTAAACGTGTTAAATTTAGGCACGCAAATGAAATTAGTACCACATTAGATTTCAGAAATAACATCGGCTCTGCGGCCAATCACAAGTACCTAAATGTCACATTATACTCGTAATAACATTACGTTTCGCTTTGATCCGTATAACTATGTACATAGGTATTTATTAAAAGCGTAAGATGCCATTTATTACAGTAATGTAAGGTCAGGTCATATCAAAACATTTATGGCATAAAATTAAGAGATAGGTATCTGAAATCGGTAATCATAAAGAAGTACTATAATTGTTAATTATAAATAAGCCTTATACAATACTTTAGGCTGATACCTACTTCCATTGAAACACACTGGTGACGTAATCCATTACATACATACCTATACATAGATAGAATTTAAACATGAGTTGGTTGGTAAATAAATAACTGCTCAGTGCCTGACTCAAAACACTGTAATATATTACATTAACAAAACGAAACAAATTGGGAAGCAAGAGAATGTTTAATTAGTACTAAATCTCAAAGAATTTATTTAATATTAATGAAGTTGTCGCAACTCTGGTACGCTCAGCTCATTAACTTAATAAAAGTTCCTGTCTAATATAATTCGCTCAAGAACATAAATATTCAACTTTTGGTTTTGTATACGGCTGTAGATAACGCTATTTCTCGTACCAAAGTGAATGTAACTGGAAGTAAAGCGCATGTATTAAAATCTTAAGACATATATTACCATTATATCACTTAAGAATCACATATTAATGATTACAATTAAACAATGTTACGGCGCAGATAATGATTTTAAGTCTTCTCACTAAGAAGAGATGTATGTCTAAAAGTGAAACAATAAAGTAATTGATGATATTATTTCTGCTAATATTAAATAGATAAACATGTGATCAAGTCGTAAGTAAATTAAACTTTTTTAAACGCTTCTTTATTTACCATGCCTATCTTGACGTAAAAAATTTTTAGGCGAAAATAGTTAAAAGTTATATATTTTAATTTATTACATAAAAAGTAACTTTACAACTCTAGTCCCCTAAAACGTTGGCAGAGGGGTCTAGTAAGCTCTCACAATGACATAGATGGTGAGCCTATTACCACCATACCCGGACTACGGGCCAACACCAAAAATTTCAAGACAGAAAAATCGAATAGTACCCGACCCGAGCATCCAACCCAGGACGTCTCAATCAGTAGTCGCGCTGGCAACCATTATACCAACTTGGCAATCAGTTCCAATTATTTATACCTACAAATCAGTTAATATATCTGCAAAACGTACTTAGCTTAAGTAGATGTCTCTTCATACTTTCATTATTACTCAATGTTTTATTCCAATTTTCAGGTATCTGGTATTAGAGCACGTGAGCGGAGGCGAACTTTTTGACTACCTGGTGAAGAAAGGTCGGCTCACGCCAAAGGAAGCGAGAAGGTTCTTTAGACAAATCATATCAGCGCTGGATTTCTGCCACAGTCATTCTATTTGGTAAATTGACTCTTCCATAGAACCGTCAACCGCCCTGTTCTACTTCGGTGGGATGATACTTTATTGTGGTTTATTCTTGATGTATTACCCAAGGTTTCTTATGGGGTAGGCAAAAAGATCCGAGTGTTACTAAACTCTATTCTTACAAACCGAGTTATTATGGGATGGAGAACAAAAGAATCGCTGATGTCAATGAATCTCCAATAATTATACTTCATCATCATCATCAGCTCGTCACTTCCACTGCTGTACATAGTCCTCTACAATAACAAAGAAGGAGCTAAGCCTTCGACCACAACTCGCCTGCCCAGCGTAGTGTTTACGGGCAAATTCCCCAATAGAACAAACCACTATGCATTAATACTTATTAATATCAAATTCGAGACCATTTACCGATGGCGTGTTACCACAACTGCTCGTTAACTGAAAACACCGCATTGCGTCACACTAACAGAACACAAACATTGCTACACTGTGAGAGAAAAATTTAAAATATAAGACCAGCCTTTTGATCGAACGATCAGTGGCTCTGACTGCTAACCGAAGGGTCGTGGATTAGGTTCCTGCTTAACACATTTGTCTAATCAGCTGGAGTCTGTTCCGTCGGCATGTAAAGTTAGGTATGTAAGAACATATTTGGAAATGTATAAATATACATAGTTATATTCATTTGACCGAGCGAGAAAGAATACAAGCCACAACCCCATGCCAGAATAACGGAGTGTCCTAAGAGGCGACTTAACTCGACGGTAACTAATTGCGGTATAGCGTAGACTACCTAAATTTGGGCCCTGACCGCCTACGGGGAGCCGGGTACATAGGTTGCCGTAAAATCGTACTCTGCGTTCCCCTACCCTTGTACTCAGCGTGGTGATTATGGGCAAAAATCTTTCAGTGGAGGCCTATGTCTGATGATGTTTGAATTTCGACATGGGTTTTAAATTATTTCTATCTGTAATTAATAAAATTTAATTTCTTGTTCCTAATCTAGCCACCGCGACCTCAAACCAGAGAACTTGCTTTTGGACGAGCGAAATAACATAAAAATAGCAGATTTTGGCATGGCATCTCTACAGCCGGCCGGCTCTTTGCTGGAAACGTCCTGCGGTAGTCCACATTACGCCTGTCCAGAAGTAATTAGGGTAAGTAGATCCAAGTCTCGCAACTCCTCCTACTTGAAGGACCATAATATATATTTTTTTATTTCATTCAGTTTTTTTTTTTGTTGCTGATCCTTTCCAATTATGTCAAAAAGGCAAAAATATTTCAACATTCTAAACTTTTTGCTACCATATTACATTATCAAAAAGTTTTTTACTTGCACATGTGACCCTAGCTGTGTAGCTTTAATTTAAAAAACCGTCAACTATAAAATAAACAAAAAATCGTACACTACAAATAAAAAAAAAATCCAAGAAAATTCTTTAATACGTTTACAAATATACAGTGAAACAGGATAGTATCGATCCTCGATCGGATCGATTGATAAGAAACTTACTATGTATAATAAAAGAGCGTGTATCAATATCTGAGACTTTCGTTTTGAAACAAAACCGTTAACAATAGTTCCGTGACAGATATATCAGTTAACACCGAGGTTTAAAAACATCGGAAAACAATTTTATGGTCTATATGTATGACTAAATAGGATTATTATTATTTTTCATATAATAATGTTAGGTGGCCCATCTGAGAAATACAGAACAAAATGAAATATACATATTAATATAATGCCTAAAGATACTTGTGGAAACAAATTGAAGTTTAGCCAATTAATCTAAGTAAATTTCAGAGGAGGCTTATGGTTGTTATAATTGTCATTTTCGATAAACGATGTCATCTTAGGCTGGCTTAAATGCAAGTTAGCCTAAATTTGGTTTCAAAATGAAATTGTAGCCTAACCAAAAAATATTCTTAAAGATAAAACCAAATCCGTATGTCACTGCGCTCTTTATTTATTAAAACTGAAATAACAGATACATGTTCTATACTAATTAAGTACTTTATTATATTAATTTAAAGTCATATTTGAAGATTCTCTGTACATAAGTTAGAATATTCAAAACAAAACTCGTAACTAATAAGTGATACATTTTTTTTTCAAACAGTATTTCAATGTTATGTCAAAATACACTATTATTAGAACCAGAGCAACTCAAGCAACTGAAATTTTATATAAATATTGATTTGTACGTTACTATTCTGTTCCTGATAATGTTGAAATTAGATTAGAAATTTTACAAGAAAAAGAGATCGTTACGAAAAAATATAGTACAAGTATACATAAATATGTTGTAGTGAATGTTTTTATGTATTCTTCCACCTATGGAGGTCTGGTTTTTAAAAATAGTACAATCATAATACTATAGAGCCCAAAGCAATTAAATCCAGAAGAATCTGCAACAACACCACAGATACACGGATTTTTGCCATTCAGCAGCCATACTTGGATTTTTGGATTTCCATTTGGAAGGTGGCAATAATTTTACTTCCGGTACAAATAAAGAAATAGAATATTTAAACACCTGTATTATTTGTGTCCAATAGAGTAATAAAGAATGACACACATACACACAAAACAAACAAGATAATACGATGCTTGAATAACATATTAAACAAAACTAAAAACTTTCAGTTAACTATATTTTAAGTAAACACAATGTCACCGGTCGATTTAGCATAGGTCAAAAATAGCCTGTATATTATTATAAAGCGTTATAATTAATCTTGATGAAATTGTTCAATAATAAGGTTCCTATGTACATCTTACTTTGGTTACCTTAGCTTTGCAACCATACGCTTAAGAATCAGATCTATGCACACCTCTGGTTATTGGACAAATCCAGTGACCAACACCGACTTACAGATATAGGAATTGATTTACCAGTTTTTGTTACGACAGTGACTTGTTACTTAATAATTTGGCCTCACGTCGGAACACTAAAGAAAATTCCGTTGCTAATAAGACAACAGCATAAGTACATAGAGCTATAAGTAGAGAAAGGAACTTTGAATTGCGATTGAGCAATAAAGAAAAGTAATCGAGAAAAATCTTCAAACTCGGATGTCGCGATTCAGAATACACTTAGCGCCACCTGTTGAACACAATAGTAATTTCCTAAAGATTCTAGTATTGTTAAAAAATAAGTCACAAATGTACATTGAAAGAATGAAGAAAAAATTTAAAGCAATACAAAAATAAATACTGTTTACATGATACATACAAATTATATTAACGCTACTTATAATTTTTACCTATCTGCATATAAGGACAAAAAGATATCACATTTTATTGTGATACATCAATATCTACATATCAGGACATTAGCTTCTGTTATGAAAAATAAGTAATTAAAAGTTTATGAGTCTGATACATATCATATTGCAATTACTGTATTCACAAACTTTACATGAAGTATATGAAAAGCGATATCACACTGAAACCTTTCTACAGTCAAACTACGCAATATTAATGAACTTAAGTTATTGTGAACATTATCTCAAAATATACACTGAAAAGTTACAAAACCTTTGCTGAATTTGATACCCGTTAAACCAACCTTTACCCAGCAATATGTTAGCCTGATTTAATTATCCCTTTTAAAGCACAACAATTAACTGGATAACATGCCAAACACTTACAAGGCGATTAGATCAAAGATATGATAATGGAATCAATGAAATAATATATCCAACATAAAACCATTACTCCAAAGATTTTATGGCTTCTTCTATTTCAAGTACAACAAGACCTAATCAATTTGTGTTAAAGTAGTAAATTTTTTGGATATAAACCAGATTACAGACAGCTGCAACTAAATAATGTGGATTAAACATTCCCACATGAAATAAATTTTTCATGTCAAGTTTTTAATTGTACCTTACAAATGTTTCCTGTCAAGTTATTATAAATCCTGGTATGTTAATAAACAGAATTATAAGCAAAATATGCATAATTAAGGAACAATGTATATAATCAAAAACAACTCCCAAAATCACTATTCTTATACATTCATATCAACAAAGGTTTTATGTCTATCTATATTATTACAACAAGGTAACTAAAATGGGGAAATAGAATTGATGTTCCTGCGCTAGTCACTATTCCTATGCAAAAAGAGAGTGCTAGAAATGTTCCATGTAGAATTCACAACTGACTAAATCCAATTTAATCATAGTACATATTCCTTAGTCATCATCAACTCTTTGTTTCTTGCTTGTATTTGAAGGAGTTTGAGGTGGAGAACAGCCAGTATCCCGTCTTTTTCCAGAATGCCTCGCACAAGTGGATCCAGATTTACGATATGACTGTGATGCCGATTCTCGGGTAGGAGAAAACTGTTTCAACATTTCTACGTCATTAAATATAACTTGGGCACCTCCACCACATGTTGGCACCACATCTCCTTTGTACAATTTCGTCTCTAACTCTCCATCTGTATCCTGTTCTTGGGCGATCAAACAGTATTTTGAAGTTTTAGGATTGGCAATGTCTTTTACATTTGTTAGTTTGTTCACAATTTTGCTATTTGTCATGGATGGTTTCATTACTGTGCCCATTGGTACCAATTTATTTGGAGCATGTTCCACCCAACCTTTGCTATCAGCTGATAAAGAACGTCGATGACGAGGATTGGCTATTGCGACACCACGGCGTGAGGAAGCTGGTGTATCCCTGGTCTCTCTTGTCTGTGGCATAGAACTGAATGGTGTTAACAGATGGGCTGGTAATGCTCTTGGTGTTGATCCTGGTGTGAAATCTCGAATACTAGTTTGCGCACCCATATCTCCTGTCTGTCGCGAAATAATATCTTTATTATCACCTCTATCACCCAAAGCTTCTGCTATAATTCTCAATCGGTTTTCTTTCTCCTCAATTGCATTTTTTAATCGCTCTTTCTCCGAATTAATTTCTTTCGCCTTCTCGTGTTCGGCTGCAATTTTATGATGGTATCGTCGTTCTAGAATCTTCTTCTGCTTCTCTTTGTCCAACTTATTCTGGCTTAAAAGCAACTCTTTCTCTTGTAATTCTCGTTTGATGGCAGATGTATATTCTGTCATTTCTGCAAGTTTTCTTTGATGTGTGAGTGATGTGTTTTCCGTTGCTGTAAGTCGTTCCTCCAGGGCTTTAATTCTTCGTTCAGCTGCAGCTAATTGTCCTCGCAATGAAATATTTTCACTACGCACTTCTAAGGAGTCTTTCTCCAATTCTAACAAAGCAGTTCTCAATCTTTCATCTTTTATTGCTTTACTGCGCTTCAATGTCTCTCGCCGACTGATTCTCATCTCTAAATGAGCCATCAATTCTTTGATGATGTGGGAGGCTTGAGAGCTATTCAGTTCCAAGCTAGGGAAATCAGGGCCCAAACTATAAACCAAACCCAAATCAAGTTCCAAGTCTTTAGCTTCTGGCCTTATCAAGTTATCTCTTGCTGTGGTGAAAAGTCTGTTAGCTTTACGTCTCCCAGAAACAAGACCTATGGTGGCAGCAATATCAGTAATTTGAGGTTTGGCTACCTCAACTTCAGCTGCCATTTCTGCAAATCTCATGACTTGGAGGGTCTCATCGTAATCTTCTGCTCTTGGATTAGCACAGACTATCATTCTGACCTGACCTTCACCTTCAAAAAAGTTCTTAAAGAGATGTGTTATTTTAGATTCTCTATATGGTACCATATTATTCGTACCATTGATCTGATTCTCCCGTAATGCTTCCATACAAGTTCGGAGGGTCATTAATGATTTATTAATGTTACCAGCTTCTCGTAGTCTCTGGCCTGTGTTTTTTGTTCTATTGGTTCTCTCGCTGCCAGCTAAATCTACAAGGCTGAGCTGACTGATAGACAGAAACTTTTTATTTTGTATAACAGCTTCACCCATCTCATCAACCGGTGCCTGCACTAATCTGATTGTGAACACTGAATGGCTCCGACTCGATTCTGCATTGAGAGTTGTGTGAGCCATACGTTTTCTCTTCAAACCTATGTAGAATGCATCAAACGCTTCTTCCGCCGATTTAATTTCACACTCAGTAACACCATGCACATACATGTTATGTGCTGCATCTTCTCTTATGATTTTAGTCGGCAAAGTTTTACAAATGGGTGGTCCATCTTCTAGCAAATCGAAGACACTGTTATTGTACACTTCAATGTAGGATACAAATACAGCATACTGATTATCCTCATTGATACCATCGATCTTGGTCAGATCGGAGTCAGACATAGCCAAATCAGGATTAGAGTTGTTCTTTTTACCCATTTTGTATTTGTGTAGCTCCTGCTGCCTTTCCAACATGGCTTCCGCTTCAGTTTGAATATCGAACATGTTCATTTTATCCGGTTTGAAAACGTACTTGTGCGCTTGCACGTCGTTAATTGTCTTAAATATAACGTTCAAACAACGAGGCAGGATGCCGCAATTATTTTGTTCGCCCGTCATCGTGAACGTTTTCCCGCTACCAGTGACGCCGTAAGTGAATAATAAACCATTTTTACCTTTGATCAATCCTTGAACAAGCGGTAAAGCTACTTTGTCAAACACTTCTTGTTGGTTTGCCTCTGGCGGGAACACTTCCTTGAAAGTGTACTTCATAGTCTTTGAATTTTCATTCCTATAGCTTATTGCTGTCGCTGGAGGCGTCATTAACACCGTCGTGGGTGATATAATTTTCACGCACGGTGTGTCCGATTCTCTTTGCATCGGCCGTAACCGGCAATATACATGTACCGGGTCTCTTTCGCCGGATAATAAATTCTGCTTACTTCTCGCCGGCGTACGCATCTCGTTCAATCTCTGTTTGGATTTTGCGGACTTCATTATTATCACTTTAAAATTAACTCACTTTACAACTTTTCTTAGTATTTATTTTCCAACTAATACAGCCAACGGCTCAAAATCAAAGCAACGGCCGTCCTTATCCTTGGGTAAAATGTGAATATTACGATAGCTTGTATTCCTAACGGCCATACATTTTTTGTCTCTTACTCGCCATTCTATTCATATACCACTATTTCAATTGTCAACGTATTTTCTGACAGCTACCTACATTTTTAATTCTGCAGGACTATGGTTGATACAAGAACAACTTGACATTGAACTTCCAACAGTGTTGTCAGATAACATTTAAAATTAACCCTATTATAATAAACAGATTGCAAAATAACACAAACAAAGATAACTAAACAATCTGGCCTTTAATTTGTGCAAAAAAATTAATGAAAAGAATAATTTGAACTACAACTATAAATTAAAAATAGTTATTAAAAAATGCACGGATAAACGAATTATTACAAGACAAAAATTCAAATTACATATCGCAATAATCTAATACAAAAAACATTTGTTAGAAACCTTAACCTACAAATTTTTCGCCCTATTTTAACTCTGTATCTTATTTAACTTGTGATGTGCAGTAATAAATACAAAATGTTTCGTAATAAAAGTTCATTTATTTTACTGGTTTTTCTAATACAGTGTTAATATCCGCTTCGGTCTAGGTATATGTATTACCTATGTCAACACCATAACTTTCAGTCAGAAGAACTAAAAACATTTTGGCTTAGCGTTCCAATTACCGAAAAATTATAACTAATGATTTCGTTGTTAGACCACATTTTTTATGCTAGATTTACGTGTAAAATTAATATTATATTTTTAATTATCTTATATCTCTCTAAATTCTCATCTAAATTAAAAACATCATAAAATAATCATTCAAATTAAAAACATTTACATGTATTAATTATTTATGAAATTTAAAAACAAAAATATTCCCTTCAGTATATAGAACAGAACGTAAACGTCAAATTGTCAATCTTTCAATTTAAAAATTTATATCAAAGGTTACAGTTTGTTATTGCTTCTAATAAAATATTTCCAGGGAGAGAAATACGACGGCCGGCGTGCAGATGTATGGTCTTGTGGCGTTATTTTATACGCGTTGCTTGTTGGCGCGTTGCCGTTCGACGATGATAATTTACGACAACTACTCGAAAAGGTAAATGAATATTTGTACTTTATGTTAAAATAGTTCCTTAAACATTACTTAAAAAGAAATTAAATTTTCCTTTGAAATCGGCGTGCGTATATAAAGCGGGTAACGAATAGATGAAGCACGTCAGATTTGTAAGGATAGAGATACTTGGCACTCTGCCTATAGCTTGAGAGACCAGGACTGACAATATAATTTTATCTCTTTGAGTCTCTGTTTTGTTGATCATATCTGTTTTAATATACCGATATTTATAAACTACTATAATTTTTCTAAATGAGTAATATTATAAAGTACAAAATATAGAACTAATTGTAAATATTAATTTATTTCTCCAATCGAACCCTTTACCATTACACTGCTGAACATGAATCTCCTCTCATAATGAGAGGTTTAAGGCCATAGTCTGCTACGCCATAGTTAATTTAATAGTTAATTTACTTAATTGTGTTATATTCACAGGTCAAAAGGGGTGTATTCCATGTGCCACATTTCGTGCCGCCAGACTGCCAGCAACTACTCAGGGGAATGATAGAAGTGAATCCAGAAAAAAGGATGACTGTAAGTCAACATATATTCCAAGTTTTCTCCATCTCTATAATAATATCTTGGGACATCGCCACATACAGCCATCTGATCCCAAAGTAAGCATCAAAAGAGCTTGTGTTATAGTAACCAGAAGGCTGACCACTACATATATACATATGAATATATACTTAAATAAATTTTTTATACCTCAACACAATAAATAGTTCAGTTCATTACACCACCACCTGTTCCATGGGACTTAAACGTAACTGGTGAACAGTGGCAGTGTACTACACTCCTCTTCCTACCCCATCAGGGAGTACAGGCATGATGTTATGTTTCTCATTACACAGTGTGGAATAAGTAGGGCCTTTGTACAAGCAGTCTTGTATATATTCTTGTCTTATTATTGTGTACATAAATAAATAAAAAATGAAAATTCTGACTTGGAGTCAAACTCACAACCCCCAAATACACAACCATAAGGTTCACTAACTACTGCACCAGCAGGCCTTACATGTGTACAGAAATAGAATTCCCAGCCATTTGTGGGTAGATTGCTCAATGTTCTTGTATAGAGTGACAAAAATTTTTTAAAACTCTTCTACTAGTGTTCAAAGTATTCATAATTAAGCTTCAAATATTGGAAAATTTATTTTTTAATGCACAAAGTATGCCTCTGCTAAGGCATTTGAAAACTTGTTTTGACGATTACTTTATACACGAATGTATTGAATATTTCCACATTTAAAGCTAGCAGAAATCACCCGGCATCCTTGGGTGACAGCGGGCGGTCGTGGAGAGTTGGAACAGGAGCTACCCATGATGGAAGTGGTCCAGACAAGGGTGCTGCCATCAGCGGAGGCGATAGACCCAGATGTGCTCCAGGCTATTTGCAGTTTAGGGTGCTTCAAACAGCGAGAGAAACTAATACAGGAATTACTAAGTCCACAGTGAGTATTTCACTTAATTCATAGCGTTTAGCTGTTCTATGTTTATTTAGCTGTAAAAGTTGGGCCCGAAGCTCCTCACAGCTGTGCAGCATTTAAGTGATACTTCACCATTCTGGTCCACTTTGGATATGTATACATACAAGGCATTGGTCAATTTGGTTCTAATTATGAGTTTAAACTAACAGTTACATTACATCACATCTGTTACCTATTGTGGTAAGCAGATACAAAGTATTTTAACAGGGTGCTACCCTAACACACTCACTTGCTTCTTATTCTTTACTATTTAAGGACACACTAATAAATAAAAGCCATGTAAATATAAGCTATCTGAATTTTTTATTGTATGCTTTGGTTTATGGGCACATTTTGACCCAATAGATATTAAGAAAAATGTTCAAACATCTGAACCCATAAACAAACATGAAACAAATGCATGTGATCTTGAAGTAAATTGTTAATGTATCCATTACTTGCAGCCATAACACGGAGAAGGTGATCTACTTCCTGCTCCTTGAGCGGAAGAGACGCAGGCCGGCCCGCGACGACGAGCCCAGGCCGCCGGCGCCAGCGACGCCTGCCGACCCGCCGCGGAAACGGCTCGACACTTGCCGGGTGAGTATTATACCTGAATAAGTTCTTTTACTTGTATAAATGAATTATCGTTTAAAAAACTAAAAACCACGCTTTCATCGCTGATCAAACTAAAATGTTAGACGAGAAAATTAATGCCACTGTTCTAAAAGCGTGGAGTGCTTGGTAACAATTGTTATAATTGTTTACTCGTTTTATTCCGAAATGCAGAATTATTTTAAAAATGTCGTACCTTTGTACGACATATTGAACCTCAGACTGCTCGATCGCTAGTCGCGTTGGCAACTACTCCACCGACAAGGCAGTTTATACTTTTACAATACAAGAATACCAATAATTTTACAACACAAGAATACGAATACTATTAAAATACAAGAATACAAATAATTTTACAACACAAGAATATGAATACTTTCACAATACAAGAATACAAATACTTTTACAATACAAGAAAGTTTAAATTAAAGTAAGTTAAGTATTAAAGTAAAATAAAAACAAACACTCCAAAGATGCTTTTAGAAATTACAGCAACATTAACCAGAAGAACACATTCATATTGGCAGAATAACAGCACTTTATTCCAGTTGATATTGACATCTGAAAATCACAACTTATTTAAAAAATAAATGTGATATATTAGTCTTATAGATCATAAGGGTTTTATTTATTGCTTTCCAGGTGAATGGACAATCAGCACATTTTGGACAGATCAGTGAGGGGTCACCCATAACTCCTAGGAGATCACAGTTCAGGTTTGATGGCTACAATGTGTTTCTATACTTATATTTAACAAGACAGTTATGAAAGAAAATCTCTACATATATGAACAAAAAAGTCATTTTTATTTGTTACTTACATGATAAAGGCATCAAAGTTTTTGTTGATCCTAAGCTCTTATCATGAGAGCAGTGATAGCCTAGTGGTTGAGAATTCAGCCTCTCAGTCTGGTGGTTCTGGGTTCAAACTCATGGCATGCACTTCTGTAAAAAAAAGTATGTAATAACATTAAATATTATTTGCTAACAGTGAAGGAAAACATAATGAGGAAACCTGCTCAACTTAGAGTTTATAAAAAAAAACTCTAAATCATGTGAAGCCTGCCATCCTGCATTTGACCAATGTGGCAGACTATGGCCTTAACCCTCGCACTATGAAAGGAGACCCGTGTTAAAACAGTGGAATGATAAAATGGTTTAAAAAAAATTGTTTGATAATAAATTTTATTCATAAATGTTTTAGAACAGTTAATAGCTATTATTGAAGCAGGTTTGCTCGTAGCAGGTCTGCCTCCAGTCGCAGGAACGATGGCCGGTCGTCACCACAACTGTCTGCCAGTCCTCCTGGTAAGATCACTTTTTAAATATTAAAATGCAAGGCAAAGAGGCAGGTGGCCCGCATGATGGTAAGTGGTCACCGTCACCTATTGACATTTGCAACATCAAGAGCTAATTATGTGTTGCCTTATCATCATCATCAACCCTTCAGTCCTAAAATGAATTAATATATTATATATTGATGTAGTATATTAGTATACTACCAGTAAATATACAGGACTTATATGTGTTCAAGGTTGGTGCCATATGTCAATAAGTGTCCAAGCCACTTGTGGAAAAACTTCACACCCATTAAAGATATACATGTTTAAAGGACAAATAAAACTGAAAGCATACTTGATACGGTTCCGTAGTACAAAGTTCCTATTGAAAATAAACAACTATTATAGATATTCTTATGTCTAAAGGGCAAATAAGACTGAAGACATACCTGACATGAGTCCTTAAAATTTATGGGCTATCTTTATGAGCTAAGTTTGATTTTTGTGACAGATTACTTATTTGTGACAAGTACTGCTATTTAAAGGAAACCCATTTTCGCACGGAAATCAGAGTGTAACTATTAACATATTAAAATGTGTTTTCCAGGTCACACACCCCACAGAGTTTCATCCCTGGGAGGCACCCCTGCCACACCCGGTTCACCTCTGGGTGTGTAACAAATCTATTAGTACATGTGTACATACATTCAATAAGATCTTTTTATATAGAGTCATATACTTAATAATAAAAGAAAGAAAGATAGATTAGAATTTCATATATGAAAAGAGTGATGAATTTAGAAGAAGCTTGTCAGGTCTGGCAGGTTGAAGATATTTGATGCTTGCTTCTGCTACTGTCGTAAGAAAGCATAATAATAATAATTAAAAGATTTACATGGAGTTTTAGAATGAGCAAGGTGTAAATTGTGTTAGTCACTTTCTTCAACAATTTAAAAATTAATGAGTCTGATATTTTAATAAATAATTCTAAGGATTTTTCTATTTATATTGTGTTATACTTGTAATTTAATAACAATGAAAAACCCAGTTAATCAATAGTCATGTTATAGAAATAGTGTTAATAATCTATGTATAATATCTATTATTAATTAAAATCTTCCAGCATCACCATCTGTCCGGGAACATCACCACCAGAGGGCTAACTCCACTGGTCCTACAATTAGTCTCAATATTAGTGAGTGATTTTTTTAAAATATTAGTAATAAGTAATAATATTTTTACAATGTTACATCTATCTATCACAAACAAATTGTTAACAGTTTTCCAATAAATAAATAATCCTGGAACAATTTTGCCGTCACAACTTTCCGAAAATTTTCTTTGTGTGAAGAGAGTGATGAATTTAGAAAACGCACGACATATCTGTGAAAAGAAGAGATATTTGGCACTCTGTGCCCCCTACCTACTTGGTTATGGGTGTGGCGTGATGATGTATGTAATAACGATAATTTTGTTGATAGGTGGTGAACCTGGAGAAGCTGTCATTATTATAAACGAGTCGCCGTTGATCAGCTCTTCTGTGGCCGTCCGACCGCACAGCCCTTCGCAGTCGCATCGAGGTGAGTTGTCTCCAAACTGTTTATTGTATACGATAACAGATGGCGCCACTTGTGTTACTGAATCCCGTTTCGATATTGACGCTACGGAATATGTTATAAATGAACTTTAAGTTATATTTATCGTGTTTGCCAAGCTAATGCATTTCCTGACTTTGACAACTGCTGCTTGTCCACTACGTTTATTGCATACAGTTAATTTTATAGAAAAGTATAAACTTAACTGACCATAAGTCCATACTTATAGACATCATGGGTCAAACTGAAATCTAGAAAATGATTGTTTGTATATTTGACTTTTATTATGTAATACTGTACAGTCTGTTTCCCAAATAAAAATGAAGAATAAAATAAAAATATTGGGTGTGGTTTTCGACGGCTAAAATTGACTTTTTAGTTATATACGACTAAAGCCTAACAAGTAAATTTTATTGCGCTTATATTTTCCTTAACTCTTCGTTGTAGCGCATTGGACGAAATAATGTTGCTTTGTTCCATATGCCGTCAGTCCGCGAGCGCTCGTCGCTGCCGGGCCCGCCGTCCGCCGCGCAGTCGCCGCCGCAGCCCTCGTTATTTCCCAATTTGCAGACTATTGCGGGTAAGCTGTGACATCTTACAACTATACAAAAACGTGTCAAAAAATGTAAACACAAAAACGACATCTTTAACTATACAAATATATATATTTAGTGATATGTAACATTTGGAGAATATTGACAACCGGAGAAACAGTATTTATATAATTATATATTTATGTGAATATAAATAGTTCATCGGCCATCTGCGTACCATAACAGAATAATCATCATCATAATTAAATTGTCTTGGAATCAACATTTAAAACATTTCCTGTCAAATGATAAATATTCTCCTGTAATGAAACCTTAAGTCTTACACAGACATGTTTAAAGGTTTTCTGTACATATGTTTGTTTGTGCTAGTCATTAGGTACTGTCCTGTGATACCCATGGCATAGAACCCTAGTAGTGTAATTTGACGAGTCTGAAATATTTTTATTATTAATTGTTTCTGCGCAGGAGTTCCAGCTGGCAGTTCGGGATCTGGTCCGGCGGCTCCCTGGCGAGCTCGACTAGCCACCATCAAGAACTCCTTCCTAGGCTCCCCGCGGTTCCACCGCAGAAAAATGCAGGGTGAGTTTTTCATTTATTTATCATTATTCTTTAAATTTTATTGTATCATCACGCCAGGTCCCATAAGAGATACCAGAGAGCACCGAGTGCGAAATATCTCTACCTTTACGATGTCTACGTGTTTTTGAATATTAAACCAAGTTTAAGCAACAAGTTAAGGCGTGAGCTAATGTACCTGGCGTGTATTCCTAGATGGACACATTAAAAGATATATTTAGATTCTAATAATAAGATCATGTACATTTACAGTTTGATAATACACCACAGCCTTTTTAACAAAACTGTAAAATAATCATTGAAATTGTAACCTTTGAAATTCTGAATCGATCGTGATGTCTCTGTCCCAGCATCGTCAGAAGAGGTCCACCTAACGCCGGAGTCGTCCCCGGAGCTGACGAAACGCTCCTGGTTCGGCTCGCTGCTGCTGTCCGCCGACAAGGAGGAGACTTTTACTGCGCTCGTCAAGGGGAAGCCCCTGGCCACCGTCAAAGCTGATCTCATACACGCGTTTCTCAGTGTGAGTATGCAGCAGATAAACAGAGATAGGAAACTAGCAGACGGCCAAAGAGTTGAACTCTCTGCCGGTATACGTTTGTCATGAATTCGTAGAAAACTAGAAATTCCATTAGTACCCGCCCCCGGATTAGAAGTCAGGACCCCCCGACTTGCACACTTGACCATCGAGGCAGAAGTTCTTCATTAATAATTACTATTATTGATATGAGTATTTTAATTATCTAATACAGATAGCGGAGCTGTCCCACAGCGTGCTGAGTCCCATGTCGTTCCGAGTGGAATACAAAAGGGGGACCAACGCACCCGCGATGTTCCAGAGACACGTCAGATTTCAGGTGATTTACAGATATTTCATACAGATACATGCTTTGGTCGTTGACGGGCAGAAGCGTAGGCGGTGCGAGAAGCCGTACTCTGCGATCCCCAACCTAGTTTGCCCAGCGTGGGGTTTATGAGCAAAAACACTACTCTTTATACTTTAATAAAAAGCGAAAAATGTATGCGTTGTGAAGGCCGTTGTTTGATAGCGGATTTATATAGATTCATGATGGATTAATGATTATTTTGAAATTGTGGTATTTTTATTAATTTTTTTAAATACAAAATTCCAGGTCGACATATCAACGATAACGAAAGCTCCGGGCGAGAACGGCAAGGAGTATCTGTATGCTATCACCTTCACTTTGATATCTGGTGAGTTGACTGTGTTGTAGTTAAAATACTAGATAGTTATAGTTTCAATATTGGTTAGTTATGTATAGTTCAAAAATTAGTTAGCTATGTCTAGTGCAAATGTTAGTTTGAATTTTAGTTAGTCGTGGTTCAAATATTAGGTTTTTATAGTTTAAACGATAGTTAGTTTTGTTCAATAGTTCAAATATTTAAATAATCAGATTTTTAAAATGTATTTTATTTAAACTTGCCAAAGTTGTATTTTAAATACGATCCAAATTAATGGGGATCAGCATAAACGTCACATTCTCTAGTAACGCACTGTGACTTAGTAGTCGATAATATTGACCTCGTATGTTGTAGCCATTATTGTAGAGATGTTTGTAGCGATGTCCGTGCGCCCCCGCAGGCAACATCCGTCGGTTCCGGCGCGTGTGCGAGGTGGTGCAGGCGGCCGTGTGCCCACATTTTTAATAATAAATAATTAGATTTTTAATTTTACTTAATGTATTTTAATTATTGACATTAATTATTTAA
>DWME01003074.1:0-19176 GCA_018244795.1 Parelbella ahira ahira | reverse complement strand
ATAGAACGCTATGTTACTCAACCCGTTGATTTAAAATAACAGTTTTGTATTCACAATTTATACTATTCATTAGAAAGAGTAGGTATATTGTGAATACAAAACTGTTATTTTAAATCAACGGGTTGAGTAACATAGCGTTCTATTAAAATCGTTAACGTTCACAGTTTTCTCTTAGAAAATAGATATTTTCTAGCGAATACAGGACAAAGTTTGCAGCAAAACAATTTGTGGAAGCGTGGTTATATCGGGAGTGTTTCGTACTTCGAAATTAATTAAGTTCAACTATTATATTGGTTTTGTTAACATTCTCTATGTTTTGTAGACCACTAGACTAGGACTAGGTAGACGCAGTGTTTTACTATTAATGGGTGGGAATTCATGAAGAAGGGCCTCGAATAAGTACGAAACTATTAGAGCTATCTCGAAACATTTACGCAAGTTAAGCCGCTGCATATATTGGTTTTCTAAAAATAAAATATATAATTATTATTGATAACGACATTAACAGCGTTTCTTGCTATATTAAATGTATTGGAATTAGATTAGAATTCGCTGAAGATAAAATAATGTATCTAAAACTTTGCTATCCAGTTAATTAAAGCGAAAGATTAAAAAAACCTCAGTGAAGTTTTAAAAATTTCTAATTGTCAATAATTACAAATAAATAAGTCACTGTCTATCTACCGTCGAGCACTATTTTAAAACATATAAAAAGACGTAGGTAAATTTTAAATTTTATTAGCATTATAATTATATTAGATCAGCATTATAATTCATATTCAATGATAGTGTTAAGACATGTGAAATATTTATAATGAATTTAGTAATAGACACCTTATTAATTATACTCTTACAATATGCCAAAGCGATTATATTTGACACAGGCAATATTGCATCTTAAGCCGTTTGCCGAGTCTTTATAATATACATTGTCACTGTACTATTACTTAGCCATTTGCCGCTAATAAAGACGTTGCCGTTCACAAAGTAACACCTCATCCCATAACATAATTCTCTTTTGAAACGGCAAGACGTGGCACGAATGCAAAAGAACTCGGCAATAAAGGGACCTGATCAAGTTAATTAGTAAGTTCGTTCGTTGAACACTAATTGCGTATTTTTTTTCTCTCGGTGGTCTTTTAAAAGGACAAAAGTCAAAGTAGATTGTCTCGTTAGTGGCAGAGAATAGTCTTCGGCGAGATGTTTTCCTTTTTCATTATTGTGTTTCTCTATAGACGTCGGATTGGAAAAACGGAGTCGAATAATTTATGTTGAACTTTTAAAAAATGAAAATAGAAACTTATTTTTGTTGTAACAATGTAAAGTGATAATAAGAGATTCTATTAAACAGGTTTCCTGATGGTAAAAAATTATCGGTTAAATATTAATTAAATAGAATTTGAAAGTCTTAAGGGGCGGATGTAGGCGTATTCTTCGGTAATTTGGAGACATCTTAAAGAAGGATATTAATCATTAATAGACTATCATGTATGACGACTTTAGTGAATATAGAAGAGAATATATAGAAGAGAATATATAGAAGTGAATATAGAATTTATCGCCATCAATATATCAACGTAAAATTTATCAAAAGTTGTGATGCTATATAATTTTTAAAGGTTTTGGTAGATATATGCGTGAAAATAGAGCTTCGAAGAGTAAAGTCACCGTCGCTAATGGTGACAAAATTAAAGTAGACGCTAGTAGGCTTTGAGAGTTTACATAATGTAACATCACGCCTGTATTCTTCGAAAGGGTAGGCAGAGGAGTGTAGTACACTTCCACGTCTCCTCAGTTACGCTTAAGTTCCATGGAACAGGTGGGGATCTTATTGCCATACGCCGGGTACAGGTCCAGGCTCCCTGTTACTAATAGAAATTCTAGATTAGAAAAATCCAATAGTACCCGACACGGGATTTGAACCCAGGACTTCCCGGTCGGCAATTGCGCTTGCAACTGATCGACCAACGGGGCGTCAAGTTTAGATGTCTTTTTATATTAATAATCCCATTAGACCGACGCTTAACCCAATTTAAAAATGCTCAGACTCAAACGAAAAAAATACGCGGTAACTAAATTCTTCAGTATACATTTCAAGTAAGGTGCTGGACGAGCACTCGACGGGCGCGAGTGATACGGCACATTCCCACCTTCAGATCCTCTCTCTACGAGCTCTTGTTATATACTTCGTCCTCCTTACGGTACAGGTACAGAAATGCGCAGAAAACACAAGTAGGCTTATGATTTTACTCGCCTTAAATTTTTTGAGTTATTGTACTAGGTGCTGTTAAAAGAATATTATTATTGTTATATCGTTATTCCAGGTTCCTTACGGGGTAAGCAGAGAGCATCAAATATCTTTATCTTCACAGATTAATTTTTAATGTCCTGTTTTTTAACATAGTAAATATTTCTCAGTTATTGTACTTTTTTATGTGCCTTAGTTGTGTTAGAAAGAAAGACAGAATATTCTATTATTAGCTTATCGTGTGCTTTATCTGGAAAGTTCTCTTCAAGAGATCACTACCGCAGATATAAGACAGCTTTCTTGTGCCTAGTACATATGTACTTATGTATATATACACATAATAATAATATGTTAATGATGTACAAACGCTTACATTATTCTTGAAGATACAAAAAACCATCAGCAGTAAGATATATTTCCGCAATTATACTTAATACTTGTTCGCATAATTAGCATGTGATTAACTGCCGGCGAATATGTGTAAACAAAAAGCACTGAATATTTATAATAAAAGGACCACTGACGTCTCTTGACTGTTACCACTGTACATAAATTAGACAGCATAACATTTCATACCTAAATTTCACTTACGTCAATGTCGCTACCAATCACAACTGAGCGCTGACTAATTAAGCTCTCTTCACAGCCTTGTCACGTTTTTTGACAAAAAAGCTCATTCGCCTTTTCATAGCGAACGAGCCACAATGACGTGGAGGCGTTCATATTTATCCTCGTGTTATTTCCAGCCACGTATCATTACCCTTATTCTACATAGTGCTGACTAACGAGTCGGCCTCCTGTTGGTACACATGTATCGTCATATTTGTGCCGTGCCCGTGCGTCATTAGGCAGGGATGGAAAATGCTAAACAAAGGTAACGCATTGATGGCCAACTATGAAATGCATTTTGCACTTTGTTTCCTTATTGAGTACTTTTTTTCGCAGTTATTCCCACAAAATGATAATGGACAACATACGTTGATGTACACATTAATTGGAATTATTAATCGTGCTTAGCCCTGACTAATGTGGGAGTCCGTTAAAAAGGTTATTAAATACAGTTATGTCACTAAAAAATTGTTTATCTAATAATGAACATACTTCTGAATAAAATTATTTAGAGACATAAAATCCAGAAAATTTGTACAAATTAACGGATAAAATATATTTAAAAAAAAATAAAAAATCTCTTGGCATCGTTTATGTATACTTTCCGCATTCAGCGCGGCAGGCACCTAGGTTCTTTAAGACGCCGATCTATCTTTTGAATGCTTCCGTAATTTGCAAATCCACGAAAACTAGAAATCCGCAAGAATTTACGATTCTGCATGCAAAACCACTGCAGTGCAATTCTTGGAACGTAAAACTTGACGTAGAAAGATGTAAAATGTGGAAAATTGTTGGCGCTTTCTAAAGCGTTTCAAGAGCTAATCAACTTACCCAGCCACAGTGCTGGTAAGTGAAGAAGTAAAAGCGCTTTACTATTTTCTAGCGCAATTATACATGAACAGATTCAAGTAACCTTACTTCGTTTGTATTAGGAGATCGAAATTCATGCGTACTTCCAGTCGTTATATTAGAATCTCCGGCTTGAGAAAAAACAGTTTTCAATAAGTGAAATTTGTACGTACTATCATTTATTTATTACAGATTATTATAGGTACCTATATATTGTTTTCTATATACCTATATACGAGTATTATACTAAATTCTTGTTACAAAAAAGTATGGGCATTGCACTGCGCTTAGACTGGCTTAGCTTAGCTGAAAACCAGAGCCGTGGTTTTATTTTGGTTAAGACAATTAACCCATGGTAAACACTAAGTGAGGAATCAATTACAAGCTTTATACTGCAACACAGTTCATTTGTTAATCAGGCGTTTAATTGTTATTGAATCAGGCGTTATTTCGCTGAAGTCCGTTGCTTGTGAGAAAACTATATTTTTTTTTGCAATCTGTGTATCTAAAGGTTTGGTTATTAAAAAATCTGTAAAGATGGCGATATTTGCCATTCACTGCTCTCTGTTTACACCGTAAAGAGCTCGGTATGGTGATATAATAATAAATATAATGCAATAGTAATAGATTTTTCATAATAATCACGTCATATTTTAACGTGCCAAGCTAGAGTGCTAAATGCAAAAAACGCACTTGAGATACGCAAAGCTAGAGACGTTTAGAACTTGGTGCCCTCTGCCTGCACCATAAGTATCTGACATGACGGCAGTAATATTTTAATGCCTGATAAAAAATGGTAAGAAAGTAAGATGGCCACTGCTCTTTGAATATTCCGCGAACAATTTTATCGCAGGTGAAATATTGAATAATATAAATAATATTGTGGGCCCGCCGCCGTTACCGCCGCGGCTCTTATCTGGCTTGTTTTATGGTGACGTAAATACTAAGGGGTTTGCACGGGAACTTGCTACGTAACCGCACTTCTGGAACAACGTTTTTAAAGGTTATAATTGTACCATCACGCCTGTAATCCCTGAAAGAGTAGGCAGATGAGTTTAGTACACTCCCACGTTTCACCAGTTACGTTTAAGTCCCATGGAATGGGTGGTGAGCCTATTGCCATACACCGGACATAGACTCAGACTCCGAGTCACTACTACAAAATTCTAAATTAGAAAAATTCAATAGAACCCGATCCGGGATTTGAACTCAGGACCACCCGATCGGCAGTCGCGCTTGCAACCACTCGACCAACAACGCAGTCAACTATTACGTGTTATAAGTGTAACGTTATTTATTCACTGGGGTGGTTCTTAAATGAATGTTACCTATATCTGGTGTTCTATTCGTTTTATCCACCGTTTATGAACCTATTCCATACGAATTTATTTAGCAATAAATGGTTTTTGCAATCAATTTTCATTTTCATCATGTACATTTCGCAATATTTATATAAATATATTAACGTTATCTAACGTAGCGCAGAGGGTGTTTACATTCACCTGGCTGTATCTGTAATTTAGCTATCTCCCTACGCTGTAAGCTAGGGCTTTCTAGTGTATACCGCATTGTGGTGATCCCTTACAAATCTCTAGCCGTAGACGGCTTAATTAGAATGCTACGTACGTCCGCGCAAGACTTCCTCAGACTCACTTCATTAACGTCATCAGCATGTTAATAGCTTGAAATTATTTTAACATGCATTCTGCAGCTAGAGACATGTCAGGCAATATGGCGGCCATATCTCGTTAAGTTACGCGATGCCGACGTTCAAAGGAACCCCTAATGATCGCATCGGGCGATGCAATCGACGCAGTGCAACGCGCATATTAATAATGCACACCTCGTGCCTAAATAAGTGCGCTTTCGAATCTGTGGCATCAATTGTTGTGAAAAATTTGTTTAGAGATGTTTTATTGACCATTTGAGCGTGGAATGAGTCAGAAATTTTTCTTTGCTGATAAATTTTATGTCGTACACTGTTCTATTGAGGAAATATTGTAAAGGGAGCCCTTCCATTGTATACATTCAAGTTTGTTGTAATAAAAGTATTCTTTATTCTGAACACTATAGTAAATGTGGAAGGGCGAGTAGGTACTATGTGTCTATTGTTAGAAAATATGTGTTTGTTCGGAGAAAAGTAGGAAGTCGCTCGATATTTCCGGGAATAGTGGGATCGTGGGGTGTACTGAGCACAACATTTGGATATAATATAAAATAAACTTGGGAAGCGAACGAGATAAGAAGACATTTAAGGAAAGAATACTCGATATGTGTTGTCTGAAAGATATAAAAATATTTTTGCTAGGTATATTACATGTAAAAAAACCATCCTTCTAATCGTCAAAAAATGTAACATTATTATGCGAAGCTTTACAGGTCGTTTTCGATGCCTATGTCAGGACTTCGACGGGTATGGGTGTGCAAAAATATTTATATATTTAAACTGTCCAACATCTAAAAGGCATTCGAATAGGCAAATACGTTTTATTTTTTAAAAAACGGAAGCGAAGTCAAAATGTCAGATGTCTTCAACCGTGGGGGTACAATAACAAATTACACATTTTTTTTATAATTAGGCTCTCAGTGTTACGAGAATTAATAATTAAGTTTTACAACGGTAATAAAACAGAGCGGTAACCGCGGGGAAACGAGACGGAAATTAAGCAAAGGGAACTAAGCAACAACAAAAAATTACTAAGCGTAAAAAATTGCGCAAAATGTCCACAATTATTCCATATTCCGTTTCTCTGCGGTGGAGTAAATCATATTACAGCCGCAAATATGCCAACAAGAACTTTTAAGTCCGCTACAACAGACTAAAAAAGACCAGGTGGAAAGTAGACACCTCGATTCAGAATTAGAATAAAGCAAAAGTACTATCATAATTAATTACTGAGAATTCTGTAGCAATATTTAATCCGTGTAATGGACGTGTAACGTTATTTGTTATTGTTGATTTCAATTATTTTGTATGTATTGACCATATAATTTTTTATTATTTTGATAGTCTAGGAGAAATTATTTATAACTAATTGTATAGAGAAATCAATGTATGTACTATATTTTAATAGACCTACCTGTATTCCACAACAAAGGACATTTGATTTGATTCGATTTGACTTGATTATTATTATTTCTCAATATTCATTATATCTTGCGGGTATCTTAAGTGCTTTTGTAGATTCGTAATGTACCTATACTTCTTGTTGTTGGACATCTCTGGAGTAGGTCACCACTCGGTCAACTTGACGGTAAATGAAGGCTCAGAGTACATTATAAACTTTGTGTTATAAATTTTTATAAGTATCCTTTTTATGTAAAATATGTTATTTCAATTGATTCGTTTTAATCCTCGTCTGTTGTGGTTAATAAAATATTTCTTTACCTGACTTATCTTGTTGCCTACATATAAATCTTTTCTGTCTGGTTAGTTTTACCTACTTTTGTATTCAACCTCGTTTTACGAGCGAATTTTGGTAAAAGATTTATAATTAACGTTTTTAACTTCTTTTTCCAATAGTTTATTATTTAGTACTCAGCCTACTTATAATTTGTAATAATAATAATAATATTTTTACTTATAATAATTTTACTTTAAGAGAAACCGATGCGTGCGTGAGCGCACGTAAAGACACACGTTCATCTGGATTGTGATTGGGTGCTCTCTGCCTACCTCGCAATGAGTCTGGCTGATGATAAGATAAATCATCGTCTAGTTACTCGATTATAGTGTGATAACTGTTGTAAAATGAAGGCTTTCACAGTTTCAGTAGCGGCCGAGTGATTTACAAACGAGTGTGCAGGCAACTAGGCACAAATTGTCCCTATCCTGTCGCTCTGTCAACACTGCGTCGCCGTGCACTGGCAACGGCTAATTGCATCCGCTCACACGATATCTAAGGTCTAAACCAATACCACGTATTCGGATTTATCTTCTAGCGGAGTTCAAAGAAAACTAGATCTACGACCAAGGTGTTTTCTTTGCGCAATAATATCTATCACACTCCGACCAGGTGATTGAGAGAAATAAAATAAATTGTTAAAGGAAATAACAAAAATATGTGACAAAATCGAGGATGGTTAAAAACTTATATAATAATTTGTATTTACTTACACATTGTAAAGCCTTTTACAATACTATTTTTTGTATAAATAGGGCTGAGGAAGAAATATATAAAATAACTGAGCAAGCGAAGTCTATTAGTCTTAAGCACTTTATTTTGCATGTTATTGGTTTACATTTTAAAGATAGATTAGTATTACGAACGTGATTTTTCTGTAAGGTTATAAGGATACAGCTTCTATTTTTAAAATGTTGAACGTGAATGTACCTTTCGTTTACAAAGATTTCCGAAGCAAAGCCTTAAATCGTCTATCTCTGAAGCTGCAATAGCGACACCTCTCGAAATTCTCTCGCGGTCGCCCACGTACAGCGCCCCGCGATTATATTGGCCATCTATGTGATTTTGGGACACACTCACGTCATGTTCGTTTAGCAATTTTTCAAAAGGCGTTTTATAACTTACTATTAACGAAAATTTAATTTTTCTCACCATCTACTCCATTGTGGAAAGTAAACATATCTGGTGAAACGTGGAAGTGTACTATACTCCTCTGCCTACACTTTCGGAGATTACAGGCATGATGTTACGTCTAATTTCAGATTATTGCGTTAAAGGCAACTATAGCTTCTTTTAAACACAAAACAAAACAAATTATAAACATTGCAAAATACGCATTATTTCTAAACGCCGTTACAATAATTAGTGTATCATAGGTATGTATATACTCGTATATCCTATGTATGTTCCTATATCCGTATACACGGCCATTTAATTATTTTCATTAGTTACTTATACTCCAAAAGAAGAACTCAGAGATAATTAAAAAGGTTATATAAAACGGCGCCTTTACAAAATCCGAGTACGATGTATATACCTATGTAGGTAGGCATGTTCAAATTTCTCAAATGCTCTTTCAGTGTTTAAGCAATATGAAGGCGAGGTTACATAAATTCAATTCGGGCACCTTAAAGAGCGGGCCAAATTGCCTGCATCCAGCGAGCAGAGTTGACCCTTTGATGTCGATCGCCATTCCGTCGCCGGCCATTCGTGACGCCGCCATTTTGAATTAACGTATTTAGATTCTGCTCCACGTGCGTTGACGCTTTGGCGGTAAATTTAATGGACGTAATGTTTTTTTACGTGGATTTATTTTAAATTTTTTTTTAATTAATTTACTGTTACTATTTCTTGTAATATAAATTTCTTACCAATAACACAATGAAGTTTCGATGTCCAGATAACGTACCATTAAATCAGCAATTGAATAGTCAATATTAAGGACATGAGCAAGTAATACTGACTAGACTTTTAGGTGAGCGGTCGGTTCCAGGTGTTTATGGGCAGCATCAGTCACTAATAGGGAATTTGTACGAGAAAAACATACAGCATAGTAAATATGCACAAGCAGTGTGTAGCCTTACGGTTTAAATTCGATTAGATCGCAGGCTACCCGGTGACCACTACACGACAGGGTTCCTTTATGTTAATCGGTTGTTGAAGCATATTTATTCCAAATGCATCAAACTTGAAATAAAATTTCATACTAAATACAATTTAATTTATACAAGGGTTTAAGCAAAAACAACGTATTAAAGATAAATACGTTTCTAATATTAATAGAATAAATAAATATAATTACGCTACAATAAATAAAATTATAATTATTATTAAAAATCGGCAGCAGCGTAAACGATCCTTAGAGTGTTGGTGAACCCGGAGCCCTGCCGCCATCCCGAAACTTGTATTATGGGGTCGCCGATTCTTATGAACCCCTGCTCTAGCGCCCAATTTGCGCCAAATTTGACCCGCTTATCAAGATCCAAGGTCCAATCGGGGTCTGGAGCATCTAAAGAAAAAAACTCAAGTTCATTTTTAACAAAACTTGTACTGGCTGTCACTAGATTAAATAACTGACTTAAATGCGTTCAAGAATTGTTTATTTATAATAATTAATTTGTAATGATATCTAGAAAACATAGATTTTTTGGAAATAACGTTAATAATATGAACAAGATGTACATATTATGTACATATTTAATTTGAGCCTAAAGACTATTTGTTGATATTAGTGATTATTAATATAGGTATTCACATATAGTACAATAAAATAGGTCTTTTTGTATCCTCTGTCACATATAACTTAAGTAAATAAACAAATAATGCCTTTTACGCGATTAAAGCTGTCCGAGCGAACGAAAATTGTTTTGCAGAGCGAACAATTTAACAAGCGTTCTGAAGTTAGACAAAAAAGGAAATAATCTTGCCTCGGCTACAAACGTCATAAAAAGGCGTAGTTTCGCACCGTAAACGAAGTGATGCTTTTGTTTTTCTTTTACGAGTAGTTTAACTTTAAGTAAGTATAGTTTTGGGATGACTTGCGTTTGACGAGTGGGACCGATGGTTCGTTTTATTGTTCAGACGAAATAATTATAACATGTGAAGTGTGTTTTACTTCAAATTAATATCATTGCTGTATGTAATTATATGTATGTAATGTGTAAAGTGATAGTGCTACTACTGACTTCATTATGATAACATTTGAATCGTGCAAGATTCGCAACGCACATGGAATATAGTCAGATCGTATAATAATGCTGAACACGGGCGAACAGCAGGCGACTGGGCTTGATCTTCGTTCCCGCGAACCGCGGGCCACGTTGCGTATGTCGTTACTCCATCTAGCGCCATCTGGAGGACGCCCTACGCTACGTTGGGTAACACGTGCATGCTACAAACTATTAACTTGCCTTCATAAATGACTGGCATGACGCCTCTCCACAAATGCATTTGCCGTGCTATCTGGGCGTATCTCGTCACACCAATGATCGGGCACCTCGGTTTGTATTTGGAGACTATGTGGGCTGATTTGCCTGAAGTGGTGACTATGATGATGGCGGCGGCGATGGTGCGGTGGGCCGCTAGGACGGCCGCTAGCGCTGTGCCCGTTGCTTGGTCGCACGGTATCGGGGTCTGGTCAACGAAAGGTGTACAGATGTATCTATTTTTAGTTAACAATAAAAAAAGGAAGAAAAAATATTATACAGCCATACCTTGGAATAAGGGGATTTGTAGGTTATCAGCTGTCTGTTTAGCATAGCATAGGTATTGCCTAATTTTGGATTAGATGGCCGAGTGCAGTCCCATTATATTAAATATTTATTGATTGGGTGTGTATGCTAAATAGGTTTTAATTATTAAGGTACTCGTAGCATTTTGGAGTTTGCTCATGCAGCGAAGTATGAGGGCTGCCTTGTTTTGTATTAATAACGTTTAAATGGTAGAACGAAGTACATTCTTGTTCTCGCAAGCTAACATGTATAAAGTTAATTACTCTTTAATGAAAAAAAAACTACAATACATGTATAGCATAATATCTAATATTTCAACGTAGAAATTACTTATCAACATAAAAATCTCATCTTACATTAAAATAAATGTTTAATGAGGAAATTACTGCGACGTTGAATTTAAAATGCAATTCTAATTAGGCTAATGGGCCACAATTTTACGATGTTATAAAAATAAGTGTGGAATTTACCCGGCCATCGTAGACAGCTATTAAAAAGAACAGGCACTAGGACTGCTGAATATGGAGCAAGTGTAATGTTTTACGCTTACAGTGTGAATATTCACTGCCGAGAATACGTATATTCAGTATGTAAGATAAAGTAGCAATGTAATTTTATCAATCTAACAATATCATATCTATAACTCTCAATATTGAAAGCATCAACAAGAACTAAGGAATTTATAATGTTGTAGTTGAAATCGAAAACTTGGAGCAAAATAATGACCGCGGTCAGCTTTCATATAAATCATCGCTTCGCTTTAGACTTGCGTGTTGCAGTAGCTAACGTAAATCATTCACGTAGATGGGTTACCAGCCGCCTACCACATTGGAGTAGCAGTTTACATCGAACTTTAAACCTATTATGTTGCGGCTGGAAATCGGTGCACAACCTAACATTTTTTGATACTTACATGATCAATAAAATCGTAGAACACCTTTTTCGTCCATATGCAAGCCTCGGCTTCCTTACAAGCGGTTGCGAGACAAGATATCGTTTCAATAGGATACTGTCCTACAGCGGTCTCGGCGGACAGCACCAGAGCGTCTGCGCCGTCGATGATACAATTGGCTATATCTAGGACTTCAGCTCGCAGCGGAATCTGTTTGGATCTCATGCTGCTTAGGAGATGAGCGTTCACGCTGATCGGGATGTTTGCCTGTGACGTGGTAAATATATTTCTAAACTAATTGAAAGCTTGTTAAACTATAAAAGGTTTCCGGGGTGTGGGGAGAGTCTGGAATGTCGTAGGATTTGGCATCGGGCTAACAATTTTAAAGCACATTTGTGCGCTATAAGTTCCTCAGGGAATAATAGAAATATGTAATAGATAGAAATTTTCGACGACTTCATTTTTTATTTCCAGAGGAAAGTCTATCTAGGATATCTGGTATTTTGATAAGGGAATCAGAGGAAATTAGCTATTGGCTTGCATATTTACAGAGAAACTTAAAAGGAATTCGCTTTTGGGGACAACAATTCTTAGCTAACAAGGTTAGTGATGCTCTCAGTCTTTACAAAATGAAGGAGCGTCCACACTTACAAAAATACTTTCCGCTATGCTATACTTCAGCACATGTAGGTACAGTATGAGGTAAAATAACTATTTCACTTAATCTTATATTGTCACTATATTTTTAAACATTTCTTCTTTTTAAAAAACATTTAAAAATTGTACTTGTAGAAAGCGCCTAAAAGTTAAAATCACATAAAGATTGCTTAAAAATATCGAACGCAAAATATACGGGACTAAAATTTTTAGAATAATGTGGAAGTAATACGAAAGGTCTGCTGATAAGGATATTTTGTACTCCTTGCTCTCTGCCTAACCCGTAAGGGACTTGGCGCGAGGATATGTATGTATATACTAAAATTTGCCCAAATTATAATTCGTTAAGGAATTTTTAACCATCACCTTATTGGCCCTGGCTATCATGTTCTTTTGAGCTATAACTAACTTCTCAGGAGAGATATCTGATCCGAGTTCTTGTCTTGTTATCATTACACCGTTGGCAACCTAAAATAAAAAAATATACTACACTTTTTAAATACTTAGTTAAAAATAACGTAACTGAAAATATCACTGTCGTCACAATAATAAAAATGTGGTTACCTGTTATTCGGAAGAACCGTGAACGCCAATTAACGGAAATAGTTAGAAAACGAATAATTTTAAAACAATTTCAAACTCATAAGTTAAATTAATAAGAATAAAAATATATGTTATACATCATTACAATTACTCACGCTAAGAATCTCATCGAAGTTTCGAAAGCCTTCGATAGTTTGGATGTTGGCAACAATGGCAATTTTTTTCCCCCTCTCCCCCATTAATTGCCTGAGTTCCGTAACAGCGTTAGCGGAGTTGGCGAAAGGCGCTATAAGAATGTCTAACTGAAATAAACGGATATTCACTTCATTAGCGTAATGAGCTCTCGTTAATATTTATTTATACACAACTAAACACTATTAGGAATGCTACTTAATTATAAGTGTGAGAAGTAGTAGATAGTTACCAAACACTATTAAATTAGCAATAAAAGAAGAAGCCTTTGTTGTGTTTATTTACGTCTTCGGTTTAATCAACGAAAATCAAAGCTTTAATTAGATCTAAGGGCGATTTTAATACACCTCTTACGGCTCATGCAAAAATCCGAAACATCTTATATGTAGGTACATATATCAATGCGTTCTGTGTATTTATATTTAATTTAATCACTACCACTTGTACATTTACATATTATTTGTATATGTCTAACTAAATAAGTACTATGTTGTGCAATTTAACTTTTTTGAATGAAATATTTAAATGCACAGATACCTGTTGATGAATGGCCATTTCTACATCAAGTTTATCTTTTTCCGTATAGTTAGGCATGTCTAAAGTGACATTGGGAGTGAATACATCCTTGTAAGACCCCAAGAAACCACCCCTTTCAATCTTACAGGTTAGCGTTGTCAAGGATATCATTTCTATTTTTAGTTCTATCGTCTCGTTATCTAATAGAATTATATCTCCTTTATTCATCTGGTCAGCGAAGTACATAAAATCGATGTAAATAGTATATGTGGAACATCTATCTCTGTAGGTTTCATCTGTAGTCAATCTCACTATTTCACCCGCTCTAAGTTCAACTGTTTCACCATAGGTCTGAAACAAAATTAAATGGATAAGTTTCGTAGATATTAAAAAAAATTTATAACTGAAAAAAGAAAGTGTAGTACACCCACACGTTCCACCAGCTACGTTAACGTCCCGGAATAGGTGGCGAGCCTATAATAAAGTTTACACGAATATAAAATGTGTCCTTTGGTTTTATTCAACATTTTTTCTATCAAATACAAGTCCTCATTGCAATTGGGGGGAGCTCATGAAGGATCTTGTATTGGTCGAAAACTACATTATACGGTATAACTGTATAATTTGTATAAGTATAATCATTTCCTATAAAGTAAAAAGTCGTACCTATCTTGTTTATGTCGACTTAACTTGCATTACCTTTTGTTTGTTGGTCTATCTTGGTTCGTGGGAAATTTATCCCGAAATATTGAATGAGATAAGTAATTGAGACAATGGAACGATCTAGACTTTTTGGGATAGTATACACCCTACTTGATCTACCCTACTTAGTCAACTGCGACATGTTTATGTATTTATACTCACGTCAGCGATTCGACCAGTTCTAATTTTACGTCCGGACAAACTAGCAGCTATAGCCAACGGATAAGTCTTTTCGACAGTAACACTGTAGTTCTTTGCAGCCTGTTTGAGCATTTTTATCGTCTCAACATGTTCATCCCTCGATCCAAAGGACATGTTCAGTAATGCAATATTCATGCCAGCTGCCATCATCTGTTCCATCATTTCTATATCGTTTGTCGACCTTCCTTAAAATTCAATAACATTTTAGAAAATTATTCGCGTGGATTATGAATTATTGCATAGCTGGATAAAGTTCACAATTACGTTTCAATGGTATAAATGAAACTTTTCACTCCTTGGGAACATTCAAAGAAGAATTTGAAAAACAAATTGAACCAACGAGATTCATGGGTCTAACAATTTGAGCATAGGGCTCTTATTAGATATTTAGTTCAGGATATGAAATGAGCATGTCCAAGATGATTACTATACTAAAAGCTTGTTAGTAATGTTCTCTAAAATTTATCGACTGTTCTCACGATTTTTCTTGTAAAGACCATTTGGCTATAGTTATCCAAATTGGCTAATGTATGTACTTCTCATTTCAAAATAATAATGAAAAAAATTACCTAATGAAGCAATTATTCCTGTAAGACGTTGGCATGCTGGAGCTGCCTTGATATCTAATTTGAGTAAGTGGTCTAGAGGTGTATGTGCGTGAGATGACGGCAGTTGCTGACCTGGTAACTCCATAGCGTCGTACTAAAAATGGATTAGCAATAAATGCTAGTAACTACTGAAACTAAATAGTTGATGAGCAATTTAAATTAATATTTGACAAAAATTTTAAACAAATGAAGAGTCGAAAAGATCGGAGCTAAAATATAGGGTTAAAATATTATTAAGTATTCAGTAGAATTAGATATTTCAATGAAAATAATAGTAATAATCGCAATACAGTTTCTCATTTTCGCCATAAATCTTAATTTACTAATGCGATTGTTATAGAAACACATACATACATATAAAGCGAGATACGAGAATTGAGATTTTAGATTGTCCGGCTGCAATATAACCCAAAACCCTTTGTACGGTTGACTGGTATGATGACCTACATACGAGTATGTGTCGAACCTGTCGACATATTTTTCCAAACATATCTAAGAGTGTAGACGTATTTGTTCGTACAAAGCAATCAAACTCGACCAATGTACGCGTGCGCCCGAAGCCTATCATAAAGCAAAAGACGGGCATGATAAAGTTAAAAATGTGATAATCTCCTTACTTCTCCTAACTTCACATCGAACTTTGTTGGCCACACCATTTTTAATAAATATTAAATAACTGATAAATTGTTCGAAAACTGTGTAAATAGCAAAGCTTTGTAACAGTTGGCACTATCATGTTTTACGTCAAGTAAGTTTGATTGATTCATAATTCATATAGGTTTCATTTATACTTTGAATTAAAATTATTATGATATATGTATTTTAAATATATGGATATTTGTAGATTTTTATAATACAGTGGTTTTTATTATTTTCTTGTTAACTATATATTAATTTTAATTAAGAAAGTAATAAAGTCGTGCGTCTTTCGATCAAACCAAAGACTTTCTAAAAAAGGTCAAAATAGAAATAGCTAAGCTATCTTTTAAAACCGCATTGTGCGATAGTCATAGAGCAGTAGCGCAATGTCAAACTTGACAGTTTTAATTTATTACATAGTAAGTGTATTTTTTTAATTATATAGGTAAACAGTATTGTCTATTATTTACATTTATGATACCCAATTCGGGCTTTGAACCTAGGACCTCCCGATCGGCAGTTGCGCTTGCATCCACTCGACCAGCGAGGCAGTTGATTTAATTTACTTTCTTTTTTTTGTTATGCATGTATGTATGTATATTTATGCATGTATGTATATTTATTGAGAATGGAATTTGCATTTCATTATTCTGTAGTAGAGAATGTTTGTAAATTGAATCTCGACCGGGCGGCTATTAAAATGACTAAATACTTTTACCTGTTTGACGCCTAAATATTTGTGTTTTTTTATGTATTGTCTTTGCAGTGTAAAGAATCATAGGGATTCGAAGCTGCGTACTGGCAGCGATTGGCTGCGAGGAGTTGAAGACCGAGCTCATTGGCCTGTTATTAGAGAGGCCTATGTCTAGCAATGGGTGGGATTGGCTGACGATAACGAAGATGACGAGATGTTAAAAGTAGGCAAATATACATATATTCTTCAATCATCACCCTTGCCACAAACCCTTTTGCCATTCCTCTGTGGGACATGAATTACTGATCTCTCAAAATGAGAATGGCGGAAACACGTGTATGAGCAATCCAAGTTGTGTAGATTTTTTCGCTATGTATTCCTCTGTCGTTACAGCAAGTGATATTATATTACAAAAATGTTTCTCCTGAATCTAAATACAACGTACATTTTTTCGGTAATCCTTTCAGAATTCTAACGTAAAATAATATTTTAACATCCATTTTAATGTTTACTGCGTTTACACTTCCGATATGAAAATCTGTTTGCGCAGATCCTTTGGCGCCGGGATCACGAGTGCCATTGTCGGATTACGTTTCCTCGGCAGGTGGCGCGGCGGGCGAGGCCGATAAAAAGATAAACGCAGCTTTTTACGTCAGCAGCGTAAATTAATAAAATAACATTATTCCAGTGTCGGTTGAAATCTTTACAACTGGGAAATTTAAAGTAGGATGAACTTTTTAATTACATCAGTTTTGATACAAGTTGTAAATATGTATTTATCCTTGGCTTAAGTTACGTTTGTAGAAGACGATTCTTAATAAGCTTAGCATGATTTAGGTTGTAATTTTTTAAAGTGATTCTAATGGCTAATCAGCTGGATAGTTATTTGTATTTATACAGTACGAGAAAACCATTCATTGTTACTGGAGCATTACCAGATATCCGTAGCATTAACACGTTTTCCCGTACTCGTGTGTAGAAATGTATGTAGCGTCAGTTGTACTCCAAACAAATTGTTTTTTTTTTCTAACAATAAGTAATCTAAATATGAAGTAAAATCAATCATAACTAATCTAAATTTAATACAGTTCTTTATAAAATGGTCCATAATTTCGTTCGCAGTCCTGTGATTAAATCAGTATGTCTTATATTTTACAATAACTGATTACCACACCTGGTAAAATGTAACCAAAAAAACCAGCAGTAAAATAAGAATAGCATTAATGCGTAGTATCCAAATATTTTTTCTGCAAATGTTTAACTTTGCCGTTGTTCGAATCGTTGGGAACTATGTTTTCCAAAATCTCACTAAGTCATAAGCGCTTTAGCCAAGGCTTACTCGGTAAGAGCGAAGCGTTATTCGTTCCGCTCGCAGATAAGAATCTCGATCAGGGTAAGCGGAACGATAAACACGCGCAGCTGTCGCTAACAACGCCGGCGTAAATAAATAAACCTCACGAAAATAAACAAAGCCGAGTTTTATTTGTGGAAAAACCATTAGGGGATCAAAACGAGGGCTCCGAACGGGATAAATAAAAATAGAGAAAATTCGGACTTTCATGAGGGTAGGTACCCTTGACAGTTCCGATCGCAAATCTCCCGTTCCTTGTAAATGGTTTTGTTCGTATAAGGTCTTTCGTCACTCTCTTATCTGACAGCGAACCAGCCAAGAATATGTCCTTGAATATTTGACGTAGCAACCCGTTTGTGGATTTGAAAAATACTTTTAGGTGAATTGGGTTCGAATAAAAATCATGTCGTATTGATTGACATACATTTGTGACTGTATTTTCAGCGATTTTTTTGGATTACGAGAACCCGTTTCATTGTTCTTCGTGTTATATTACAAGAACTAACTACTGTTAGAAAGTTTCGAAATTTTTTAATGTTTTAAATAGTTTTTAAATGAATTATAAATATATAATTGTATTGCCAGCTTATTTACAAACTCAGCATTTCCAAAACATGCTAATTGAGGCCTGCACATTGATTATAAATACATGAATGTATGTAACGTATATCATATTTAAATTGTGGTATAGTACAAATAACGCATAATAGTAGAAAACGTTATCACTAGCGTGAGATATATTAAGTGTACCGACAAAATTGTAGCGTAAAGAAATTTAAAAAGTAATCGAATCCTTATAGCCAATTCGGATGGATCGGATATGGAAATCAGTAGCTATTCATCCAAAAATAAGAAACGTTCGCTGAATTCTTCTCGAGATCAAAATTAAATTAAGCGCCTTGCTCAATCTTCTTAGACGGAAATGTCTAATAGAATGAACGTAAATGAATTTTACTGATGGATGCAAATTTTTTTTAACATTTTTTTTTATTTGAATAGAGCGATAATTAAGCGCTTTGAAATTGCCGCTTTATGCCAATTATAAATTTAATAGTTTAAAAATTACAATATTTTAGTGTTTTTAAACCAATGCTTTATGGTGGCCTAAATTACATTTTTTAAGTTTAAAGTTATAATAAAGAGGTCTTACGTTTGTTATTGGTGCTTGGTATAGAACAGTTTTAAAGTTTAAATATCACTTGCTAACGGTGAAGGAAAACATCGTGAGGAACCTGCACACCTTAGAATTTATAAAAAAAAAAACTGAGGTGTGTGAAGTCTGCCAACCCGCACTTGGCCAGCGTGACAGACTATGGCCTTAACCCTCTCAATATGAGAGG
>DWME01003073.1:0-19177 GCA_018244795.1 Parelbella ahira ahira | reverse complement strand
CCCTCTCAATATGAGAGGAGACCCATATTCCAACAGTGGAATGACTATGGGTCGATTATTATTATTTATTATTATATTATTACATGTCAGTGACGATATACTCAAATTGGCTGGCAGTAGTTGGATGCGAAGAGCTGAAGGTTGAGCTCAGTGCAATGCTATTGATAAGGCCTATGACCAGCAGTGGATGGGAGTAGGCTGATAATGATGATAATGACATATCAGTGACTTTTTATACTTATTATTGTTGATTGATATTTTGTTTTTATTTTAAAAAATAGTTTCAAGTGTAGAGATTTGATATGTCAATGTATTGATCATTGTCAACATAAAAATGTTGGCATACACATGATTGAACTCATCGTGATACATATTCATATCCTATTCAGTGCTGTCACTCCGGAATACTCAAGAGGAGGAGCCCCCAGATCCTCAGCTGATGCGACTTGACAATATGTTGATCGCTGAAGGTGTAGCAGGCCCTGAAAAAGGTGGGGGCGCTGGGGCAGCTGCATCAGCATCGGCAGCGGCAGGAGAATGGGGTAATTATGTGTTTATAATTGGTAAAAGGGAATATACATATTATTTATATTTACATGTACAACGTGGTAATGGAGTTTATAAAAATTTAATTATTATAAGTAAACAAAATAAATTATACGACACAGTGAAAACCATTAGAAGTTGTGAAATTTCTGGAAGTTGAAATTATTGTTTATTAAGTCATGTTTATATTTTTGGATAATTATTTCAATTGTTAAAATTAAGCAGTTAATTGAGTCATTGAATTATAGTCCCTGCTTTTAATTAAAATTGATAATGGATTATTAAAAATAAGTGGTATGAACAAAAAAGAAATATTGTGTGGTAATGTGGTGTGCATGGCTACGGACTAACATTTGGCAGCTCTGTGTGATATTCCATTTAAGTAGTTGGTTTTGCATTTTATTGGTAATATAGTAATGATAATCTGTGACAATATTATAGTTGCATGCCTATGAACTATTATTTCTTTGAATTAAGTAATTAGGAACTATTTTTCTCATTGATTATAATCAAAAGTACTCACGAAATGGCCTCAACCAATATATAAAGATCCTGTCTAAATTAATGAAGCTATTTAAGAGATTAGCTGGAGAATATGAACATAAAGACAAATAAAAAATGCATGGTTGGGTTTAAATAAGTGCCAATAAGTTTGTGCTTAAGCTAAAGGACAATACTTATCAAGTCATAATACTGGAACACAATACATTCTCCACTTTGTTATTAGACCATGAACAAAATATAATTACTAAAGGTTTACAAATAATATTATACCAGTTTGTATATATACATACATAGGGTTTTTAATATAATGCTGTCTAAATGAATATTAGAGATATATGTGGTGGGCTTAGATATTACTACTACACCATTTTTCCCGGAAATGAGCTTTATACTGATGTTATTTGCAGTAATATTTTGTATAAGAATGTAATATTTGACTGTTTGTTTATATTTTATCATAATTTTGATGTTCAAAATGTACAAGTTCATCACACTCTGTGGTATCTTACAACAGAGAGAACATACATAGACAAAACACAGCAGGCCATGACTTTATGTACCTACTCAAGATAGGTATTCTGCTGAGTTATAATAGATGAGTGATCAATGAAGATTTTACAGGTATTACATCACTAAAGAAGGCAAAGTGTTAGACTTTTAGATCTGGCTGTGCCAGCTTTTCCAATTGTTCAGAGTGTATTTTAAACTACCAGGCACTAATGTGCTATTTCTATTAACTCCTACTGTAACAGCTGTGTGTATTGAACCATACAACTAATATTTATTTTCATGCAATAGTTCAAGGATTTGACAGAAATTCTTCAAATGTATAACATGAAGCACTAAAGAATATGTAGAAACCAATCAATAGAGATTCTTCTCATCTTAAATTTTAATTAAAATAATAAAAATTGTTATATCATAATACTTAATTGATAAGCAGAGAGCTCCATGTATGTGTCCAATATAAATAATCATTTTAAGATTTTAATGTGTCCATATATTATGATAAAGTAAAATCAGAATTACTGCAAGTGACATAAAGACAAGTAACGGTAGAGAAAAGCGCATTGGGTCGGAGGTTGCATGTGAACTCTTTCTGTCCCCGCGTGTGCTGCGACTTAAGGCACTGTGGCCCAAGCAGATAACGCGATCGAGCACTCGGACTACCGCGCCAAGCTGGCGCAGATCCGCCAGATATACCACCAGGAGTTGGACAAGTACGAGAACGCGTGCAACGAGTTCACCACGCACGTTATGAACCTGCTCCGCGAGCAGAGCCGCACCAGGCCCATCACGCCTAAGGTAATTTTTTGTTATCAACTTATGCTATTATTATCTGTTCGTCTTCAGTAATGTTTAAATAATAAAAACATTACTTATTATTTTATCATCATCATGGTCAACCCTTTTAACGCTCGGCTGTTGGACACGGGTTTCTATTTAGAATAAGGCCACTGTCTGTCATGCTGACCAAGTATGGGCGACTTATAATTTAAACGAGCTTGATGGTTACTGACAATTGTGTAGCATAAAAAACGTCCTCTCGCTAGTTCCAATTTCCTTTCTCAAGTATTGTCCCAAAGTGTAACTAATATTTTTTGTAGCTACGCACATACGAGTATGTATTAGTTTGTATTCTTTTTCATCGCTCCTTAATTACAAAATAAATGAAATTTCATTATCATAATTGGCTTCAGTTCGTGATATTAATTGTTTGATTGGCGAATATGGCGGCGGCAGGAGATCGAGCGAATGGTGCAGATCATTCACAAGAAGTTCAGCTCCATCCAGATGCAGCTCAAGCAGTCCACCTGCGAGGCCGTCATGATACTGCGATCGCGGTAAGTGTAATATTATTTCAACCTCGAGTTATTACATCTATAACGGCTAAGAGGTGTCGTACGAAACCATCGCATTTAAATGAAAATAAGTTACAAATCATTACTTTTGTTAAATATTTGAATTATACTAAAACTGTTAAAATATTATTATTAGAGGAAGAGTAAAAATTTTAATGAAGAAAGATTTAAATATAGGAACTTAATTTTGAATTTGACACCTTTGGTAGAAATAGTATTAAATAGATAAAGAAATGATTCTGTTGCACTATCGTAAATAAAACAAAAGAGAAACCTTATAAATGTATTATTATGTATTAATGTATTACACAAAATAACCAATTAGTTTCGATAGTATACGTGGATAGTGAAGAAATGAGAACTTGTGACCAGCTCAACCTCGACCTCGTTTCAAAAAAAAAACGAAAAAGAGATAAGTCAAAATGAACAATACCGATATTGATTACGGCTTGCAGTTTCCTGGACGCGCGCCGAAAGCGTCGCAACTTCAGCAAGCAGGCCTCGGAGATCCTGAACGAGTACTTCTACTCGCACCTCTCCAACCCATACCCCAGCGAGGAGGCCAAGGAGGAGCTGGCGCGCAAGTGCGGAATCACCGTCTCGCAGGTAATTAGCCGGTCATACTACTAACGGGCCTCTCGGCTCTTTGCCTCAGCTTCCTCGACGCGCGCCGCAAGCGGCGCAACTTCAACAGGCGCGCGCTCGACCTACTCAACGAGTACTTCTACTCGCACCTCGCCAACCCCTACCCCAGCGAGCAGGTGAAGGAGGAGCTGGCGCGGCGCTGCAGCATTACCGTGTCGCAGGTACACGTCGCCGCGCCGCAAACAACTGTTGGAAATAAACAGTCCATTGACCGTATCACAGCTCGAATCACAGCTGCCGGTAATGGTGACTCCGGGATTGGTGTATTACGCCAAAGAACACAGAACAAGATATGTCCCGGTGTAACCTTTCAACAGTTATTAAGCCTAAACGAAGTGCATAAGCCCTATCACATGTTCTACTAATTGCTCAATTATGAGTCCTTCCATTTGTTTATGATCTGGTATATTATCGAGAGTACCCCTACAACATAACACTAACATCAAGGTTTCACTCACAAAAAATAGACTCAACTTTCCTGACAATTTAGCATTTGGCAATAGTTGCATTGCAAATGTAAGCTCGCCGCTCGGATTTAAATATTTGCAATACAACTACAAAGTAAGAGTGGGATGTACTTAAAGCAATGTGTTATTAGGAAAATCTATACATTAGTGTGTTAAAAAAATCAAGGTCTAATATTTAATTCATATCGTAATATTTAGAGAGTTCTGAAAACATTACAATATGTAATATAAAGATACATTTGGGGAGCTACATTTCTCTAACATTGTTAATGTATTGTTTGCAGGTGTCTAATTGGTTCGGCAACAAACGCATTCGCTACAAGAAGAACATTGGTAAGGCTCAAGAGGAAGCCAACCTGTACGCCGCTAAGAAAGCTGCTGGTAATTATTTCAATTATAACTCCACACCATCGCCCGACAACAGTCTGTTTTAACTTTGATGTTAGGCCTTGTTCTATTTTGATTTTAATATTTTGATATGAATTTAACAAAAAGTCATTAATTAAAGTGTTACATTCCAATAGCTATATAGCATTTTTGAGAAAGATCAAGTGGAAAATTGAAATATTACTTTCATGCTGTTAAAGTACATTTTAAGTTTAAACTGATATTCTTTTTTAAATTTTATGTCAGTATTCCCCCACCGGGGTCTAATTTGTCTTTTAATGTAATCCTTGCGTCTCTATAATCAGTTTTATAAACACAATTTGGCTGGGTAAGACGTAGAATTAATATAAAAAGTTCGTAAAATGTAATACAACTGTGTCATGAATATTGGCAAAAAAAATTGAACGCCAATAGTAACAGAAAACAATATTCTTCAATATACATGAGATATTTAATGTAAAATCTTTATTTTATGTTAAGTTTATGTTTCCATTGTCTATGTTAATTATAAGATATGATAATCTTGTATACAAAGGTACTTGCGCTACATATGTATAAAGATGTATCAAGATGTATCAAGGCGTCAAAAGGTAATCTATTTTTGAAGTACGGCTAATCGGTCGAAAATTAATTTTAAAAGGTAGAAAATTAATTAAAGGACCCAGGGTTAATGAGCACCATTTTAAACAATATTTGACAACTGTAATTAGGTATGCTATCGTATAGAGCGCGCTGGCGCCGGTTGCTGTCATTTCTGGTTGTACACGAGACGCGCCGAAAGAGAGTATCGTTAGTGTTTATATGCTGAACGCTAGGCGATATTTGCTTGTAAATCGGAGACCAAAATGAAGAAAAGGCTACATTTGGCACGTGCCGGCTAACCAAAGAGCAGTCCGTCCTTTATGTATTGATGTGCGACAGCGGCAGGCGCGTCGCCGTACTCGCTGGGCGCGGCGTCGGGCACGGCCACGCCCATGATGTCGCCGGCGCCCACGCAGGACTCCATGGGCTACTCGCTGCCCGCGCCGCCCTACGACCAGCCGCAGCCCGGCTACGACGGCTCCATGGGCTACGATCCCATGCATCAGGATCTCTCGCCCTAGGTGAGTGCCACCTCGTGGCCGTATAATACATCAGAATCTTAAACCCAATGTCTGTGCTTTGCTCCTGGGTTTAAGTGTCAGTCCTATGTACTTCCATTTTTTTCTAGCTTTCGAGCAAAATAATTGCATAGATCGTTCCATCCCATATAAATATTTTTATACATTTTAAAATGCCATAAACAGACAAAGATTGATAGATACTTCAGGTGAAAATTCCATAGCAACGTAGAAGTTCACCCAATTGAAAATATCTAAAGTGTGTTTCCGTTTGCAGGCTCTTTGGACAACTGTGCAGTTTCCACAGATTGCCATTAAAATTAAAAGCGATCATGACTAGCCAGAGGGCCGCGCCTTGCCTTAGCACGTAGGACTTGTATACCATCCCACACATCCTAGCGCGACTACTTTTATTAAACACGGTCCCATATTTTTGTATTATCTACGTTTTGTACGACTGGTGCCCAGTATTTATTTTTATTATTATTATTATTGAATATTTAATACGATAATCAACTATTATTACAACAATATTATATTTATTTATTTGACGTGGCAGCTCCCAAGTATTATTATTATTTCTTTGTTATTTCAAATCAGTGAAGATTTTAAATTCGTTTTCAATCTAAAGTTATTATTTGGCAGTATTAGTATTATGACATCAAGTGGCGGGATCTCGTTTTTCTAAACGTTCACTAAATAATCTTTACTCTATGGTGGATATAATTATACGATAGTTGTAAGCTTAGTGTAATGTATTTTTAAGAATTCAGATATTTTGTGCTGAATAGTAATCGACTTGGTGCGCTCGTGGGCCCAGCCGCACACATCCTCGCTCACTTATAGCTATTCACAAACTGTTTCTTAGACGTCCAGAACATACTATATAACACTTAATCTATTCTCACTTCAATAAACAACTCGTTACGAGCTTGGCTTCTTGTGGCAATCTCTTTCTGGAAATACTGTTGACATTTTGGAACACTGACTTAATTAATTTTATTGCCTTAATTATTTTTTTAGAGGTATTTCCACCTAGACAAAAAACAATAGAATCGAAGTAAACAATTTACCTTTACTATTTGATACTGTGACACAAAGGTTTTACTGAAATTTTCCTATTTTTCCACAATCTCGAATATCGAGGTAAAGGGTCTAGCTGGATAAGAATGGCGGATCGGTCCCCAAATGGAAAGCTATATTGAAACTTATTTATTAAGATCGACTTATCTAAAAACACGATTTATGTGTTTTGCGGCCGTATTTTCCGTTTGGATCTTGAAATATGGGAAAAACAAGTCGCGCGCATAACTATTCTACTAATCCATATCCATACTATTATATAAATGCGAAAGTAACTCTGTCTGTCTGTTACGCTTTCACGCTTAAACCACTGAACCGATTTTGATGAAATTCCGTATGAAGATAGAACTGAACTTGGGAAAGGACATAGGATACTTTTTATTGCGAAAAAAATGGTAGAAGGGGTTGAAATAGGGGATGAAAATTTGTATGGAAGTTCCTTATTGTCAAACATAAGATCACACATAGAACACAGATAAAAATTTGAGACGGGCCTTATAGTATGGGGTTTAAACTTGTTTTAATACACAGGCTGGAATAACTATTCAAAACGAAAAATAAAACGGCCAGAGTTTGATATTTATGATAATTATTATTACATTTTTTTTCTATTATATTGCAATTACAAACTATGCCTTTTTTGCCTCTTCCTAATGCTGTCGACCCTAATGGCCTGTACAGAGTTACCGAATTTGGTGGCGAGCCCGAGTGGCTTCGCCTGAAGTTAGCAGTTTTTTAATGATAGTTTGTATCCGCACAGAGGAAAGATTTATATAAGCGTAGTCTTTGACATTAGAACCTAGACAGAGCTCAAACTGATTTTTTTATGATTGACTATCGAATTACGATCGCTACTGGGCCGCTAGTGTGTATAAAAGTACTCATGAAACATTTAATAGTAAAATGCAGTAATATGTACAAAAACTGCTTTTCTTCATACATTTGAACATCCGGATTTTCGATTATCCGAATGCCTAACGACAACAATTAGTCCGGTTAAACGAGTCCCGACTAATATGTAAAGTTACCTAAAGCCTTGCGTTGGTTTTACTTCTCTAGCTCAATTAGTTTTAAAGATATATCTCTTAGTTATATAGCATATTAGTAAAATAGTTATGCGCGCGATTTGTTTTTCCCATATTTCAAGATCCAAACGGAAAACGGAATACGGAATAGTCGATCTTAAAACATAAGTTTCAATATAGGTTTCCATTTGGGGGCCAATCTGCCGTACTTATCCGGCTAGACCCTTTAATACTGATGCTTTTTGAACGATAATTGAGTAAAGAACAAAGTCCATGGGTAGTTGTTTCATTTCGTGCGTGCGGCGGGCAGCGGCGTGGAGGGCCCGGCGGCTGTCCCGCGAGCGCCACCGTAACTTGTGTGCAATTTTAATGTTTACTAGAGACGGTTGTGTTAGGCGCACACAAACAAATCTGCGCTGTTCTCCCCTCGACCGCACGTCATTCATTTGTTATTGTAAATTTTGTATTTATCATGTAAAATAATAATGTACTCGATTACCCATCCATTTAAATATTGAGTGTTGTGAATCAGAACAAATCATAAACTTTTTTTTCAACATGGTGCTATAATGTTGCCAGCACAAAGTTTAATTATTTCATGTATGTAGCTAGTAGGTAATAAGTTTATGTTTTATATTTTCGTTGTTCACATCCATCGGGCAGATCTATTGAGAATACGATAAAATTGATGTAATATTAGTTTCCACTTAGTGATAGTTTGGATATGAAAAAATATTTGCTAGAGTTAAGTTGATGTGTTCTATATAGAAATATCTGAAACCAGTATACGAGAAAAAGTTAACGAAAAAATTTAATAGAAATTGTTAAAAAGTTACTGTGCGATGTTGTTTTGTATCACGCCGCGTCGCGCGGGTTGCACCCTCCTTCTTTATGTATACTGCAAATTATACGATAATCATAGTAATGTTTTTAAATGTAATTGTAATACGAAGCGAGCGGCGGCGTGAACCATGTATACGACGACGAGTTCAATGTTATTGCGACCATCAGATTAATAAATACATTTTTGTGTAGTTAAACCTGTGTTTTATTTCATTCGCAAAACCTTAAACCTCACACTCATTTATAGGAATTGGAGAAATTCATCCAGGTGTGTTATTTCGATGCATTGTTACGTTTTTTATGCTGATTGGTATGAAATTAGAATGTATATACATATATCCGGAAACGTAAACTCAAAGCTTGTTTTTCCCCAAGGGGTTTAGAAATAGCACGGTAGTTCTCCCACCGATCCATACTCCCACTCCCACTTTTCACGAGTTAATGACTAATTTATTACTGGTATTATTACTTAAGTATTAATACCATGTAATATGGGGTGGGCTTATTTCCATACTCCGGTCAGAAAAACAAACAGAGCTACTATTGGGAAAAGTACTTCAAATATGTACTATTCTAAAAAATCACTATTCTTAGCGCCGTATTTGAATAATTGATTTCTTAACTATTTAAATAGAAAATGTTTGTTACCTGTATTTCCAAAAACGACTATTACTTTATTGTACATTGTACTGTTCATCATAAAATTGTTGTAACCTGCTCTGGTAGATCAAAGAATGAAATTTACCTGCAATATTTTGTTTTGTTATAGAGATAATCGTTTTGCTATTTATCTAAATGTTACGTAAGTATATCTAAATAATAATCTGCGATAAATTGTGTAATTGATGCGATCGCAATACCTATGAAATAATTGTGATAAAAATTATAATTTATGAGATCTCATTGATAAACGTGAACCCCTGGCTTGTTTTGTTTTTAATGCTAATGCATATTATCAGTTAAAACTATGTGGTGGTATTTTATCTATTTTCAAAACGGAAATTAATAAAATGATATACATAATTATGTGTGTATTTACATACCTTCTATAGTTTTTATAACTTAAATTGAATCTGGATAATGTCGATCACTATTGGTTGGAATTTTGTGGGAATTTTGTTTTTCGAAATTTAATAATATCGATAAATTTGAGAGATGTATTATTGCAGATCAATTTACCATTATTCATAGCAAGCTCTTGCAAGTGATGAATGGCGTTTAAAACCCGTGGTTTTTGGGATATGGGCGATGAATTTGACTGTCTCGTTGGTCTAATCATTGAAACAGCGACTGCTGAGCCAAAGGTCCTGGGTTCGAACACCGGTTAGGCAAAGTATTATTAGATTTTTCTAATATGAAATTCCCAGTAGCATGGAGTGCGGTATCGTGCCCGGCGTGTGCAATAGGTGCAGCTTCTATTCCAAGGTTAAATTAAGTTAGCAGGTACAGGTTAAATAGTGAAAAGTGGGAGTTGACAGTTCTCTGCTTCTCCTTCGGTGTAATATATACCTACCTCAGCTGTTATGTTACTATATAACAAAAAAATATCATTTAATTAAAAAAAATAAGTTGTTTAAATAGGTACAACTTTTCAAATATACCAGAACGGCGTTCGTTTTTTTTTGTATAACTGTTATTATTATCAATGCTAAAGTGACCTTGGCATGCAACGTCAGATCGCTTGTATACGTCATGCTAAAGCGCACGATGAGTTTCGTTCTGTCAGTCACACCCATCACTCGTTACTATCGCCATTCGCCAGTAGTGTCGTATCTTTCGAATGAACAAGACGTCTGTTGATATGTTAAGATCATTAGCCGGCTTGAAAAATAACGTATCAAAAAGTTGTAAGTTTGTTTATGAAATTTTCTGTTTTTAACTTGGTCGCGTTTGAATATATTATTTTATTATCGAAATCTTACATTTCAGTAGGTACATTTGAATTACACAATGCTTACTAATACTTCTGACGTATTTCAAGGAAATAAAATGCAGTGCATGTTGGTTGTCTACGAATTTTAATAGATTTTTAATTACCTAGTACTTACCTATAACTTAATTAAAAATTATGCGACAAGTCTAATCTTGAATAAACGTATGTCTAACAGTAATATTGACTAGCCAAGTTTTTCGTTTGTGTTTTGGCTGTTAGAATCTTGTTAGTGTTGATTTATTACATTGTAAAAATTATATGTATAGAAGTTATGATGTGAAACTTAAAGCTGTGGGTTTAAACGATTGTTGGCGTGGAGACGCGTCGCCACGGCATACACTACGAACTTTAAGTTAGAAAGACCCGATAGTGTTCTGTCCGGGGTTCGAGCCCAGGAACTCATGATCAGCAGTCGCGCTTGAAACCATTCGACCAACGAGGCAGTCAATGTAATTTAGAAATACTTTTGTGAAATTAAAATCGTTTAAGAAAAACTCAATTATATTATAAAAATATTTTGAATGTACGTACTGTTATTAATAAAAAAAAGACCTAATATTTTTTTGGGAAATGGAAATAGCAATTGAGTATAGTAGATTAATACTTATACTTTCTGCTCTTTAATATACACCTCGTTACATCTTTTTTTACGATGCTTTTGTTAGATATAGGTACCTAGGTACGTACAATTCTTAAACAATGGTATTTTTATTTGAGACTCAGGAAAACCTTACAATGAAACCTTTTCTATTTTTCACTTTGTACAAAATGAAAGTAACAAATTCTCATATGAAAGTAATATTATATGCACATAATCAAATTCATTCTGTCCTGTGAAGTTTACAAATATGCCATAACAAATCTGTCTTATCTTTTACTACGTCATGTTTGCAAAAATGATATATTCTATATTTATATAAAAAAACAATATAAAAAGTCCATTATATTTATGTGAGCGGAGTTTTTGAGGACACTTAACTGTATGTATAACACATAGGTGCATTCATCATATTTTGAGCTGCGGGCAATCACTGGCTAGGTATCAAACACGTACTTAACCTTTTTTATCTCTTCGATAAGAAACATAAGCAGGTACAATAAGTATATAAATAACAGGTTTTCGATATATATGTATAATGTTATGTTATTAAGACAGTGCTTACATTTTGTTTTTGCTTTTCGTATATCTGCGCAGTTCTGATAACTTGCACAAGTGCATACATTATCTTGCGCTTTATTTACAAGATAAAATTTGAACGTGACAATATTAATTTCAATTCGGATAATTATAATTTGTTATTCCTCACTTGCAAATCAGTTATTTTATTATGAATAATAAAACATATCCCTGGCTGATTCTACTTCTATTGTATTCTAATTCTATTTTAATTATAGCATCAAGGATGACGAGTATCCACAGCGCTTATAAGGAGGATGTCCATGACGTACCGATGTCCGTCATCACTCGCCCTCTGGCTCCGGAGCTAGATGAAGCGAAGGTACAGTCGCTCATGGAAACGATTCAGGTAAAAGTTATTCAAAAGTTTGACAAACTTTTTTTTCTTTTCATATTTTATTTCTTTTAGCATACAGATAATTTTAAAAAATCTGATTAACAATTTTACAGATAATCTCGTAGATATCTACCTATAACACACTAGAATTTAGTAAAACATTTCGAGTGTAAATCATATTCGGTCACGACGAATAAAGTTGGCATAAGTAAATTGATATGCAAATATTATTGGATTTTGCTCAGAATGCTAATGGTCAGATGTTTACATTGAATGGAGTAGGTATAAAAGCTGGTTTTTAAATAATTCACGGGTCGTTTGCATACTTAATCAAAACGGTATGTTTGGCAGCTCACTGGTAAACATTTCTGTTTAAATTTTCAATAATTTTGTTAGCTATATGTAAACAATTTCAGTTAATCTTGTTTCACATATGAATAAGCCACATATGAATAAGATAAATATATTTCTAGAAAGAAGAAGAAGCTGGCAACGTACCTCCAATAGATGTCTTGTGGATTCAGGGGAGCGAAGGTGGCAATTATTATTACAGTTTCGGCGGCTGCCACCGGTACGCTGCGTACAAGCGCCTCAACAGACCTACCATACCCGCAAAACTGATAAAATCCACCGTGTCTGACCTGTACACATACCTCGGGAGCAGTACCCCACAACTGAAATAATGCGGTGCCAATTTTGTACATTGACAAGGAAATAGGAAGTGAACTACAAACAAATTCGCTTTTGAACAATATTCTTCTGCTTCAGAACCGTGCAGGCGCACTAAGCAGTATTTTTATATCGGTCTTGTAGTAATTGAATATATTGACCACGTACTTAGTCGCGATTAAAGCCATCTATGTTCACTATTAATTAACATTAACAATTTTTATATCTTGGTTTATCACACTGTTCAAACCGAAAAACTTGCAATAAATACAATAGCCGAAGTTTTGAAGCAGTTATGGTTCCTCCGCGATTGAAAATTGGACAAACGTCTCTAACATAATTTTTAAAATGTTGAAATTGACGGTCCAACAGTATTTGTAACCAAGTTTCTTTTTACGATTCGTAACCATAACTTTCCAGCGACACCTGTTCTTTTCCAGCAACTTTTGCATCATTGTAAGCCGTCAAAGTTCGTCTGGGACGTGTCGGGAAAATAAGGATTGTTTATCGTTGCAATATTGTTATATAATATACGTTAAGTATTTAAATACGTGTACACCATACGCTCCTTACATCACGATTCAAATTTAATTTTTGAATATTGTGAAATATTGCAAGCTTTTGTCTTTATTGTATAAGTATTACATAATTATAATATTGTTTATAAATGTTCAAAAAAAAGTGTATCTAGGGGGGGAAAAAGAACGTAATGCATTTTCTTTAAAATTAGTTGTGTAATATTTATAATGCACAGTAGTGCAAGGGTTTAATTTTTATCTAGTTTTGTAAACGCATTATTTTGCTCAAAGAATAAAATTTTGTATTACTGAAATTATTGTTATTGTAATGTGTTAATCGCTTTATGTAAATTTTATTTGTCATTACTCTATACTTATGATTTTGTTTGACTTTTACACGCTTTATATTAGCTTCACCTGTATGTTTGCTTGTACGTATGTAACTTCCGTTTTTTTTTACGTAACAACGAGAACGAGGAAGTCGCGACCTAAACAATGTAAAGTGCTGTCACCTATGATACCAATACTACATTGGAAGTTTCAATTCCTAAAACAAGTTCAACTACATTAATAGTTACTTTACGACCTGCTAGATGTCGCCTACTTATTACTACTAAATCCTATTTTTACACGCTATAGATTAGTTTCACCTGTATGTTTGCTTGTACGTATGTAACTTTCCTTCACTTAATTTTTTTACCAGTCAATTGCACTGAAAAGTGAAAAATATAGTTAAAAAAAAAATAACGCTTTCATAGCACATCGAACTAAAAAGTGAAAAATAATTATTATCGGTAGATCGAGATATATACATACGAAAAAGATGGCACAAAGCACTCCACGCTTTTTTTCACAATAACTCTAATATTTTTTGTTCATTCTTTTTGTTCTAAGTACCTATATTAGGAATTATTTTTCACATTATAGTTCGATGTGCTATAACTGCTATAAGTGCGTGTTTTTTTAGTTTTTTTTTTAACTATACTTATTTAATCATAATTTAAACTTCGCTTTATATAAAATCACAAAACTATTAGATTTACTTTTCTTGTGACTGAAACTGAAAATAGAAATATTAGTAAGTGTATTTTGGTGAGAAATAAAACAAAAAAAGTCACCAACTGTGTATTTATTGTGGGGATTCATGTCTTATCACCTACAGAACAATGAGATATGCAATTTTGTATAATATATTTACAAATGTGAACATAAATAATATAAAAATACCTTTAAAGACTAAGTTTTCTTCCGGATGTGCCTGCTCACTAAGAGACGCGTAGGAAAATAATGTACACAAAAACAATACAGCTAGCACCATATTAACCCAGCATGCTTACGACAAAAAAACCTCAACTAACCAATGTGGTGCATCTTCTAAATCCAATAGTCATGTACAATTGATAATAATTTGATCATTTGCATTTTTAATCAGTTTTCAAAGGGTTCATTTAGACTTGAAGAACAGTACTAACGCGACCGAAATCCTTTAGAATGTTCATAGATGATCCAATAACAGACCGTGCATTTTTTGTATTCATTATCATGATGAAATCTTTTATAGATCCACTATAATATACGGATCTTCTATCAAAATTTATATAAAATTCTTTGATTTCTAAACTGGGAATATTTAATTAATAGTTAATGTTCTTTTAAATTTGGACATGCTTCATTTTGTCAAACTTAAAATCTTGAGACGAGCTACTTTTACTCAGACTGTTAAAACTGATCGTAACATCGGTCTTAGGATATGACGATTCGCACCGACGCCTTCCGTCAAGTCTCAATCGCCTTTAGATAAAATATGCAACGTTTTAGATCAGTGTGATGGGCCACAAGGTACCATTTCAGGAGCGCGATAATTGTATATAAAAAATGAATATCATACAACATGTACATAAAATGTACCGACTGTTTTTTCTTTATTCCATTCACTAGTAAATAATGTATTAAATATTAGGTATAGATAAATGTTTACATGTTCGCTACTGTTAAATATGTAGATTGAAAAAGCAAACAAATCTTACTACACAAGCTTTGGAAGACTTTTTATTTTAAAGTTATGTTCAATTTCGGATATTTCTATATAATTATTGCAGTAAGTATTTCTTCATTGCATTGACATTAATAATATTGAGAAATATTATTCTATATTAAAAATAGACTAAATTTATGAGCAGACGTTACTATTGCTTTCCGACACTCTTAATGCCTACACTCATACAGACTACGGCATCTTGCGGAGCACACGTTGTAATAAGTGGTAATTAAATTTTCACACCATTTTTATATTATTCGTATATTTTGACTCTACTCTGAAATATTATAATTATGCGTTGCATTAATTTGGCTCTTGCATAAATTAGTGCATTGTTTGAGGTACACCAAAAATACGTAAACACAAAATAAACACCAAAAATTAATAATTTTATAGAAAAGTGCAATAATTGGATTTTAGGTTTTTTTGCGATAAATGGAAAGTTCATATCGTTTAGACTTAAAAGTTATATCAAATTAAAAACAATACTAATTACATAATCATAAAGATAAGAAAATTTTCCTAATTTTTATCTTTACAAAAAGTTCAAAATACATATTATATATATGTGATTTGTGAACAAGATTATAGAAATGAAAATGTACTAATAAGATGCACAACAAATAAAGCACGGTGCACATGTGCATTCGAGGTAATGGCAAACCAAGTTTAGCAGGTGACTTTGACCTAGTCGTCAGCTTGAGTAAACTGACCAAGTTCACATCAACAACGCATGGTCCAATTGTAACGCCCTATTATGGTCACAATGCAAAAATTCGCATTAATATTTTAACACAAAAGTAGGTATGAGTATAATCATTAGACATTGAAAGCGACAGTAAGGCGGCTGACATATTGGGAGCATAATATTTATAGTTGGCAGAACCGTATGCGCAAATGTAGTGTACTAGCAGCGCAGCAAATAGACTCGTTTTGCTAAAGACGGTTTAGTCATATTAGCTTGTAATTTTAGCCAAGCTCAAGACATGATGTTTGTGTTACATCTGGCGATTTGAAAATTAACAATCCTTACTAACAATAATACCGGCAGACAAAAAAAGTTTTCTGTACATCGGACGCGACCATGTCCCTATCTACGGGCATGTTTTTCTACCCGCTGAATTCGAATTTCAAGTCAGTTTAGGCCGTACACCCTCCAATTTCAAGAAAATTGCAAAAAACCATAAGAAATAGCGAAAATTTGATGTATTGGTAATAAAAATAATTTATGGATCTAGGACAAGCATAATTTTCATGTATTTTGAACAGTTGAATACTAATTGCAAGTGTACTTAGATCATAAGCCGTTTTGAATCTAATAAAATTGCAAAAAAACCCAGGAAAATTACATGAAAATTAGTGCGCTGATTGGAGTAGACTAATGCGTTCATTCATTATGTTAATGTAGCTGGATTAGAAGGTTCTACCAACATGAAACATAAAGACTATTAAACTAACACTCAGAGTCAGTTACAATATGCACTTAAAAAGGTCAAAGTGTTTCAAAACATTGGAAAAAAGTAGCTAAGTGCGTCCCTTCAGGTGCTTAATAACATACATTATACACATTACATTACAGTGTATAATCTGATATCGACGTACAACGACTATACATCTAACATATAAACATCAGTGTTCCTCACCCGCCGTCCATCCATCATCCCGAACGATCTCAATCCAGATCATAAAAAATATATATCTTCATTACACAACAATCGTATCTCTAGTTAAATGCACGTGGCCTATAGGTTATCTTTACCGATATAATTTTATCAATTTTATTTCATGGATATAAATTTTAGCAACAACGTACGGGGCGCCATCTTTTTATTAAGCTTTTATTAGCTCAGCCTTCTTTCCAAACTGAATTAATAAGGGAGTGTATATTTAATACGCTTTTTACTTCATATTTCGCCCCATAACACTCGTTATTTTAATAACATTTATATTTTTCACAACACTAAGTAAAGCAGTAAAGTTATATATCATTATTTAAACAGCTAAGAATTTTAATTACTTGTTACAAATATCTATCTAAAGTGGAAATAGTTCTTTATATATGTACGTATTTGATTTTTAGGAGGTGGCATATTATGTACATTTTATAAAAAAAAAATATTTTGAAATTAATTATTACATGGAAGGGCAGTGTAAAAAGTGAGTCTTAAGGGAACAGCCTGGCCAGTTGGTAAACAGCCGTCATCCACTTCGCACGTGTAGTTCCTGCTCGAATTATACTAGCCTGCCTCGTTGATCGAGCGGTTGCAAGCGGGGCTGCCGATCTCGGAAGGTTTTGGGTTCAAGTCTAGGGTCAGGTACTACTGGATTTTTTTTCTAATATTGAATTTCCATTAGTGACTCGAAGTCTGGACGTGTGCCCGGTGTATGGCCTCACCGACTATTCATGGAACGTAACAGTGACTGGTGAAACGTTGGAGTGTACTACATTATTCTGCCTATCCCTTTAGGAGTTATAGGCTTGATATTACATTTTTACTTTTGAACTGTACTACACTACTGACAGAAATATCAGTATAACTTGAAATAAACTTATTTCTTATGCTAATAATAACATAAGATCAAATATAAATTAATATTGACAAAGATAAAAAAAAAAGTTTTTGGTTGCACCTATCGACACCACCTCCGAATACAGTATTCACATACATTTCAAGTACTTGATAAGGGGTTGATTTCTACTATTATTTAAAATCTGACAACATTAACATCTCATATTACATAGTACGGAAGGATATAGTCATTTCAATTATTATCATGATTACATTATATAAAGCTTATTTTATAGTTTCACAACTATCTACTGCAATAAATATAAAACAAAACATGTTATGCACTGATCACAGTAATCATAATATCTTTAGAATGCACAGTAGATAAAATTTCAGACAAATCAATAATTACATGAGTACATTTTTCTATATCATACATTCTCAAAACCATCACGACAATATAAGAAATATTCAGTGCCAATACAAATTTATCAATCATTGTAAGATTGACGAAAACATATTAGGACTATTAATAGGCAACGGAAATACGTGCAAGCTTGGAAAAACCCTGCAAATAGTCTACACTCTACAGCATTGGAAGTAGTCAATTTATTCTGTGATACAAGAGCATGAATGAAAGAGTGAACTAATGTGTCATATAATGGAATGACAAATCCTTTCACCACAACAATGTTAGATATGAGTTTATGACTAATTATGAGCAATTAAAAAAAATGTGAATAAAAAGCTTTAATTTAAATTATACACTTTTTTAAATACATTTTTATTCATGTCCGTTCCATATTAGATAATAAGATTTATTTAGAACATTGATCTAATATTGAATTATAAAAATATGTACCAATTATATTGTGTGTTAATGATATTTTATATATAGAAAATCTGTAGTTCCATTAAATAGAACACTTGATCCATTAAAAATATCGATTTTATATACTTTCCTAAGTTATTATTGTTGCATCAGGTAGTCAAATTATTATAGTCAAACCACTTAACACTCCTTGGTGTGAATGTGATTTTTCTTTGCATTATATTTAGGTTCTTTTAAATCATGACATAATGATCTAATGTTGAATTGGATTTTGTCTATTTAGTATTATACCCACTGTCACTTTTCAGTCTCATTCTGGGTCGAAACTGGCATAGTAATTACTCTATGAACCCAGAACGATTTCTGTCACAAAGCAAATTTACATTGATGCATTCCATAATATTGTAACCGAACGACACCTACATCATAGTTGGTGAACCCTTAACTAATTATCCACTTATTATAAGGAGAGCAAAATAAAATGCATTTTTATTTTAAAAAAATATCTTTGATTATTGAATGTTGGACACATTCATATTCAAACATTTGTTTTTTTTTTCTTTGACTTTAAAACAAAAATGTATATTATATAATTTACATCAATCATTTATATTTACTTGTTATATATAGCCTTTGAACTCTACCTATATATAATTTTTTTTTTTCTTGAAAATAATGTCTGGGTACTAAAAATATACAAT
>DWME01003072.1:0-19181 GCA_018244795.1 Parelbella ahira ahira | reverse complement strand
TCCGTTGCATACCGGCGTGACGTTTCATCTGTAAAAATTTTACCCTCATGCGCCTAAAGAAGTTTCACTTCAAAAACGTAAAAAAATGTAACTTCACGGCTGTAATTCCCGAATGGGTAGGCAGAGGAGTGCAGTACACTTCCACGTTTTACCAGTTACGTTTAAGTCTCATGGAATAGGCGGTGAGTCTATTGTCAAACTTTGAGAAATTTTCGCGAAAACTCTGCGGCGTCTAACTATTGTTGGGTATGACGCGCAACGGTCAGTTTTCAACGTCTGTTCCCATCGTTGACGATTTTACACTATTTATTCGTTGCAAAATTTATGTAACTCTTTTAATTATTATTATTATAATATATGTCATCATCATCGACATTATCATCAACGTCACCATGATTATTAATTATCATCATCAAGCCTTTCATCTTTTGAATTACACTGATGAGGATCAGCAGATGAGTTAGGAAACTGGAAGAAATTTAAAAAATACCAAATAGGGAAATATCATGTAATTCGTTTTATATAATAATAATAGGGGTAAAAAATTTAGTGGCGCACCACAATGGACAATAGGAGCGATTCTCAATACAATTTATCTTTTCGCAGGATGTCGGTCACGTCCAGGTCGGAGCCGATGTTCACGAAATGTTGCTGCTGCATCCCGCTCAGGATTGGCTGTTTTATACTTGGATACATAAACTTGGTGTGTATAATCTAATATACAATATATACACTCGATTGGGCTCGCTGGCTATTGGTGTACCCTTTAAAGGATTAGCAGAAAAGGCTGCGTGCCAAATATCCCTGTCCTTACACACGTGATGTGATCCTTTTATAGGTACACGCGATCTGCGACTCCTCTTCTTGTCTTCAACCTGGTTATTGGTTTTAATTAATACTTGGTTTTGATTACCTCACAATAATTATAACGGAAGGCTTATAAGAGATGCTCACTTTGATCTACTTCCTCTGAGAAATATCATGAAACGCTTCTATAAAAGTAACATAGCAAAATTTAAAGCCACATTGAGTGTTGAATTTAAAGAGCTTTTTTTATATTCCGTTTCGTTAGAACTAAACGCGTTGAACGCTTATTTAATAGAGCGTCATGAAATAGGCCGGCATATAACAGAGCGTCGTGTTATACAGCGTCATACGACGTGATGTCATGAAACAGTAAAACACACACTTCTGTCTAGCAAATCAGTTTTATGCCTCGCTTTACGTGTTAAAGGCGTGTTGGACATAAAAATGAAACATTAAATGGTGACACGTAGCGAAATCACAAACGCACTCTTTTTTCGTAGCATGAAACAGAGCCGAAGAGCAAAAACCGACAGATGTAAATTTTGAATTCTTGCGCTTGATCTCTCTGATGATGTCACAAATGTGACTTTCCATTGAATAGAATTCAAGGCGTGGTGCCGCGGAAAATCTAAAATTGTCGGAGTAAAAATATGTCAGAGATAGGGTTGACATATAACATTTGTAGTATTCAAGAAATTCAATTATTCTTCAAGCGATTTTTGTTAATATCAGTAATGAGTAAAAATAACATGTATAATTTTTTTCAAAAAATGTGCCACACTGGTTTAAGTAATAATAAATCTAATGAAAATTAATTTCAAAGTATAAAAATTGTTATATTTTAAATAACTTATTGCATTATTAATTATAATTGGGTTCCTTTAAGGTTTATGCACTTAGGCAGGTACTGTAATATACGTGCGATATATTTTTTAAGTTAAAGATTTAATTGTTACAATCAAAATTCAATATTTCATAGGGTCAACCGTATATAAAAGTTGACGTACCAAAATATTTTTGTGCACAGATTTTAAAGGTAAATAATTAATTGCGCGACAACCCTATTGAAAAAAGCTAGGGTAGGGAGTTTCCCAGTCGCTATTTTTCAAGCCCGATACACAGCATGTGTGGTACATAAATTCAGGTTGCTTTTTGAGTTTTTTTTTTACTACAGGTTGTAGAATGACATCATATTCGGGAAGTTACTTATTTTTTTGCTCACTGCGGCATGACCGTCGGCTCAAAAGATATTGCCCGGAACGAGACTGAATTTCAGTTTGGAAATTGTAAAAAATATCTCCCCATTAAAAAAAACCACTTAAATACCCCGTTCTTAATATTTTTGTTTGTGCTCATGGCAAATATGATTATTCATTTACTTTAATTTAATATTGTGAGAGTGGGTTGCATAAAATCACAATATCATCACATAGAATTACTTCCAATTGAATAAAATTACATTGCGATTGCTGATATCACTTTGAAATTATCCTAATATGCTGATTATAAATGTATTTTTGGACTAGTGTGATTTAGTATTCTATATGTCTGCCAGAACACTGAAGGCCTATTAGACAATCGACAAAGTTTAACATTTTTAATTTAACTAAGAAATATTGATTGACTATTGAACGACAAAACATTTTCTATAACTGAAAAATAGATACGAAATGTACGTAAGTATATAGGAATCAAGCGCTTCATGATGCAATCAACTTAAATCATTTCGGACAATATGGTTGTTAAATTGACAAAACTAGAACACTAACAGAAGTAGCTTCCGTCAATTACTGGCCAGAGAGTTCTATTTTTAAAACATACGTTAATATTGATGATAAATAATATTGGACAAAAGCCGTCTCTCAAACTATATTGTAGTGATGTTTAGCTACAGTACTAATTCGGGTTTCGAGGGTCCCTTTTTGGACTTATTCCCAAGGGATCCCATGTACTGCCCCCGGTAAATAACACAGTTGTCAAATAGGGACGGGATCACGGCATTTTTTAGTGATTCGATTCTTCCCACGTTTCACTGCTATTCAAGTAATTTGCAATAGATTAGGATGCGTTAATATCACATGGTTTCTGGTTGTCTTAGAAATGGGTTTGAAGTCTCTTTCTCCTTCTGTATAAAGATGATCTAATGTCTAGGAAATCTTTCTGATTGTCGTTTCGTGAAGCGACATTTGTCTTATCTGTTTACACCTTTTTCAGTTCATAATTAACTTTAGACTATGGCACACGAAGGTCACATAAGAGTACAGAGTACAAGTATGCTGCCTTGTCCCTGCGAAGCCTTCTGACTTGAGCTTTTTCCTCTTGCACGCGAATTTTATTAGATAAAAATGTCACATAATTCGATTATCCATATTACTGCGAAATTAATTAAACCCATATTTATTAACATTTTGTATGTTTTCCAGATATTCCACACATTCTATACCTTGACACTTCTCAGCGTGACCACGTACGTCGGGGTCTCCACTCACGGCTTTGACCATTTTGATAAGGAGCCCCGTCTAATTACCGACCAGGTCCCCCAAATTGAATCTGTGGAAGGGCCGTCTTTAAATCAAATTGGCATTCTTCTCATAGCACTGCTGTGTGCCAATGTCGCTTGGCTGGTCATAAATGTAGCTTGCCTCGTTGGGCTCCATAAGGTAAGTAATTCATCAACTTACTAGTAGTAACACATTCCTGGGGACATAAACGTAACTCCTAAAACTGGGGGTGTACTACACTTCTGTCTACCCCTTCGGTCCCCTACGCCTACCCCCTACCCCCTAAATACGTCAAGCATTGTAGAATCGTCCCTAAGGAATGAATTTGATTGCAACAATGCGTAATACTCGTCTTAGAAGAAATGAAACTTAATAATTTGTTTTCTTCTGACAATTCTGTTGACAGAAACGCCCTGGCCCCATCCGTGTCTACGTTGCCTTCGCAACTGGTCGTCTCCTGCTCGCTCTCGCCAGCTTCATTTACCTGGCCACGACCGCCAGCGCCGACACTCCGACCCTTATCTCCCATGCCGCTGCTCTCGGTGAGATCGCTTTAATTACGTCCTTATAATAATAATAACACGGTATTTTAATTGTGAAAGCGCTGCGAATGGCTAGTTTTTTGCGCTTAATAACTCCGTTGTATAAAATCTAAATACTTATATGTTGTAAGATACATGATGGTTCTAGATGATAATATAAATAACTGAAAAGGAGAATTGAATATCGAGGAATAGACTTACTTAGAACACTAGGTATGTATTGCTCAAGATAAATATTTCTGTTGCGAAGGACTTAATACAGTATTACATCATAAGTAGATTAGACGTACTACCTATTTGAGAACACTATATGTTTTGTTGATGGATCTTAATTGGATCTGGATGGATCTGAGGATTAAGGTAAAATTGAATGTAACTGCCTTACACTTTGCAATTTGTTATGAAAAATTCGTATATAAATCTGGAACTCTAAGTTGTGATAACGATACACACGTTTCTATAGAAATGTACGACAGAAGAAGAATTAAGAAATGGAATGAGATTACATCGAACTAACTAATCCAATATCGGTGAGAGGATTGAAAATTATACCTTGAATTTGTTCACAAACTCATTGCTAAAGAATGAAATATACCGATGTCCGTAACAAAATCGCTTTTTTAACTAAAAATAGTTCAGATAGTGAACATTTTCCAGCATCGAAAGCTGGGTGGAGAGCTGTCTGTAATATTTTAGTTCGCGCAACCGAAATGTTTCATTGCATTACGTTGCGCGACATTTCTGAAAGTCTACGTGGTTGCCAACTAGTGACGTTTTCTATACATTTTGTAAAAACGTTATGTGAGTTTATCAAGACAAGTAGTTTATGCGACAACTACTGAGTCCAGTTGTCGTTTAGACTTTGTAGCTGCTGCCAGAAATGTAGGTGATTGACCCCTCTTTTCTGGAATGCAAAATAAAATTTATTATTTCATCAAGTGAGTATACAAGTCGCATTGTTATCTTTTTATGGGCTAAAAGTAAAATAAGACTTACTCGTACTGCAGACAATTTCGAGTATATTATAAGTAGATATTAATGGGTTATCGTCACCGTCGCCGATCTTTTTGCATTTGAAATGTAAACATTTTCATGTGCATACTTCTCTATGCTTGGACAATCCCTGGCTATTCCTTTCAAGGCTGATACGGTGGAATCGGTGAAGAAATAGGTTTGGTACATCTTAAATTTTCTGACGAGATTTAACAATTGTTACCAAACGATCATATCGAAGATCATCTAATTAATATGCTCTCATAAACATAGACCCGAACAAAACCATGGCTTAAATTTACAGATCGTGATCTTCGCAACCGCCTCACGGCTACAAGTGCTTCATTAATATGGATTTCCAAAATCGTCTACATTATTTCCATCTCTATTAATCATTGTATGAACGCATTCGTTTCTATTAATGCAACTGTATTCACGATAATGCACACGCAAAGCGGATTATACTAGTAATTGTTTAACCATATTTCCCACAGCCATCAACGAACACAAAGCCACTCTGTTAACAATGCTATGATTATACCCCATTATCTATTTCACTGAACATCACGTTATGTCCATCATCGTTCTTTTGTCATTGCCGTTGTTCGTTCTCCGGTTCTCGTTTCGTGTACTGTTTGCGAATCAACTGGCCGTATACTTCACACAAATCTGTTTCTATTATCTTTGCGATAACAGCTAAAATTCTATGTATGTTTCATCTGTAATTGTATGTAGTTACCAATGTTTTGTTTGAATTGTTTTCTAATATATATCTAGAATTGTTTGGTTTTGAGTTTTCAGTACCCCACAATATACTACAGTTTGAAGATTTCTATTTGTCAAAATGACTAATTTCCAATACAGGTTGTAGAATTACCAAAACCGTGTGATTTTAAAGTTTCAATTAATATCAAAAACCTCACAAAAGTTCTATGTTTCTGTATTACTAGTTCTTATCGGCGACTTCATTAGCATATTCCCATATAATTAGTAGTTTTTATGGAATCTTATTTACTTTATTTTTTTTTATGTATGTGTTCCAAGCATCATGTGTATCAGTGTGTTTTACCAGGATTAAACAAATTTAATTCCGAATTCACCGGAAGCGGTCCAGCGGTTCTGACGTGAAAACGCAATAAACAGGCACAGTGACTTTGACGATAATATTAATTAGTATGAATGTGTAAAGCAGATGTTAAACGGCGCCTAAAACTATGCTAATAATGACTATGAATTAACAAACATTCAGCGACCACAAAGGACCAGGCTGGGCCGGTGTATCAAGTAGCAATATAGACCATATTTGTGACTTCTAATATACCCTTAGAACTTACCGTCTACAAATATATTTAAATGATTAAAAAGTTTAGGCAGAAAGCGGTGAATTTTGAATATTTCTATATTTACAATCCTGACGTGCCTCTTCTAATAGTCGTACTCACATTTAACAAGCACGCCGCTTTCGAAGACTTTATGCCCTTGGCCTACCCTTTAAGGGATCTGGAATGACACTATAACAGAAATAATATATTTCTTTAATCCCAGGTCTGGCACTTTATTTCACCCTGGTGTACTACATCTACGCGGTCCAACTGGAGAGAGAGCAGGCCCGGGTACTGGTGAGACCAGACATCAATGTGAGCGATGTCGCCTTCATCTATCCTTCCAAGATGGACAAGCAGATCCTTGTGGCTTAAATATTTTTGGTTTTTTCCTAATTTAGATATAGTTACAGGTATATTAATATGTTTATATTAAAAGTGTTACTATCACGTATAATAGATAACCTTTCACATGAGTTGGTTAGATTAAGAATTATCTCCATAATATATAGAAGATGAGGGAATGTATCATTGCTTGTACTACAGGATATAAAATGTTGCAAATGTCCAAAAGCAATTTGATCTATCTACTAAACAGTGTGTTGTTCTTTATTTGCAATGATAATTATAATTTTTTTGGTTACAATTTGTTTTGTTAGAAGATTTTGAAGGAATTGTTTTAAATAGTCCATCAGCAGTTATACTAGTTCACAAATACATTAGTTCACTAGTACATCAGTTCACCCGGATATCGGACACTACCAGACCTTAGTGTGACTTATTTATTCTTGGCATTTACGATTGTACTAGTATTTGTTTAATTTTTTTATAATATGATCTTTTTGAAATGGTCTCAAGTAATAGTGATTTTTGGCTGTCATTTTATGTAATATTATAAGTTTATAAGACTATATTTGTTTTCCAATTAAACGTTTCATTAACATATTGTGAATGATTAAATTGTATACTGATATATATCACGTATGTTTTTCGGGTTAGTTAGACTAGATTCGGATCTATCTGATGTCCTTCTGTATGAGATCATGCCGATCGAACCAGTTTCGGCGGGGATTCAAGTCTCTAACTTAAAAACATAGGTGAGTTAAATCAGGATATGAATGAACTATTATAAGTAAGGTACTTTTTTTTTGATTTTGCACTAATTCTCGGCATTATCATATTTTTGCTTTTATTGCATTAATCATTGTGTAGACCATTGTGTTTTAGAATACTAATAAAAGTGTTTCCAAATATAGAAAACCTATTTTATTGTTTTTTTTTTGCATATTAATACAGGAAATATATATTACATTTATAGTTCACCTTTTATAATTATGAATGTCATGGACAATCATAAGCACATACTACGAGCATTCATAAATGGCAAAACACGAAGTAGGTTCTAATTATTTTCATATTGCTGTTTAAATCGTTATAAAGAAATTTCGGACCGCATTCAGAAGAAAATCCTTAATCACTATCTATATTAAAAGGACTACTACAAGGACTATGCAAGACTATGCATGCCATCAAATATTTTTACAATCCAAAACGTATGTTTTGAATAGCAGTGAAATTATGGAAAATCTTCAGTTGTATATACGTTTTAGTTGGAATATAGATAATAATAAATATATAACATTATTAAGCTATCTTTTCGGAGAATTTACGATTTAACTTTGTTTTTATATGTTAAGAGATTTATGGAAGTTGTTTTCGTAGGAGGTATATAATATGTAAATCTTATATTATGTTCGTCAGTATAAAGCAGCTGCTAGCGTGAGTCGAATTGACTCAATGGGTTCCGTAAATATTCGTTTTTTTTATATTTAGCTGAACATCAGGCAGCGCCCGGACGATGAAGTGATTCATATAATGTATGTATGAAATCTGTCTGAAATCGTGGACCATTGATTACAATGCTCCGTGAGCAAGTTTACACCTAGGAACCTGCAGTTGACCTGCGTGGTAGACTGTAGTCTTAAGCCTTCTCCATCCCCCAGGAAACATATCCAATGGTAAAATAATAAAAGGATTGATTATGGAATACAATGATGGTTTCACTTCCGGCGGTCCGCGGTTTCCTATTTCTTCCACGTATGAATATATAATCGTAGATAACAAAACCTTTAAAGTCATATGATATTTTACTGTCCTTTATTTTTAATAAAAATATTCTTATGACATATATTTAAAAGGTTCTTGGACTATCACAAAAAGAACAAAAACTCAGTTCTAGAATAAACTACACCTGTCATAGTATGAGTGATGATCGTCATAAAGCCTCACACGTCATAGTTGGAGTAAGACGCGGCTTACGAAGAGGGTATTTGATAATATAAAATAAATAAAAATCACTATAAAAAACATATTAAGGAAATTACATGATTGTAAAGGTATGTATCGGCTTAACCGGACCTTATGTTGGAGCTCATGTCGGAGCGAAACTAGTCCGAGTCATTCCGAAAACGTACATGAGTTAAGTCGGTACATACATATACATATATACGTATCTATGTATAATCATGTGTATAAACATATACGAGACATTCAAACTCATTATGTTTATTTATTTAACTTGAACATTGTATAAATATCAAAACATCTGACACGCGCAATGCGAAGGCTTTAGAACGGCTGAGAACATCCATGTTATGCCCGAAAATCGCTGTGAATATTTCCCGTGTATGCCGTCATAAATATTATTAACTTATTGCGCGTTCCGAACTTACACCATCGACCACATATCTCCACACATGCCGCACTAGATACAAAACAAAAAGTAAACCGAACAGCCGGAGTACGATCAATCACCGTCAGCAAGACAGATTAAGTTGTGCGTTGGGAACTTGTTGTGATCTTTGTTGCCTAGTGTATAGCTATGGGAGTGCATTGGGTTTATCCCGGCGGCTCGTTTATATACCGATGTCAATCACAACGATCGATTGGACGTCATATAAATGCAATTTATCAGTGTGTTTCAAAATTTAATCATCTTCAGACTGTTTCCGTCCACTGCTGGACATATTATGCCGCTTCAATAGCACGCCACTGTTCATGCTGAGATTGAAAATTTGTCGATTACCATATGTATTGTATACACACAATTTAAATCATATCTATGATAATACGTAGTAGTACATTCATTTTTCTAGTAGTGACTCGGAGTCTGAGTCTGTGCCAGTTTTATGCCAATAGGCTCACCACTTACTCCATGGAACGTAAACGTAACCGGTAATCGTTAAATAGTTAAACTGGTGAAAATTAAAACTTTTATGTTTATTAAAACTATTATAATGCAATACTTTATTAGGTATAATCTGTAAACAAACAAACAAAATATTTTTTTTAGAATAGCGAATTCTATAACACAGCTACTGATTTCAAAGTTTTGATGTTACTTTTCCATTCTATAATTATACTTGCGATGATTGGTTTAATCCATTTTCATTGAATGTATTGTTATAAAAAAAACGTAAAAGCACACCTGTTTTCCCCGATGGGGTAGGCAGAGGAATGTATTACACTCCCATGTTTCACCAGTTACATTTACCTCCCATGGAATAGCTGGTGAGCCTATTGCCATACACCGGGCACATATCCAGATTCCGAGTCACTACTAGAAATTCTAAATTAGAAAAATCCTATAGTACCTGACTCGGGATTTGAACCCGGGCCTCGCGATCAGCAATCGGGCTTCCAACCACTCGACCAAAGAGGTAGTCAGACAAAAACATGTAGGTACAGAATGAATAATCGTACTAGCGCATATATTTTTAATGGGTGGGAATCGAACCCACGCTCATAAAAAAATTCTACACTAAGTCACCCATACAACTGCTAACGGCGACGGGATTGCTTAAGTTTACAATTGAATTGCGATATCCCGTCGCGTCAAAGTTAAGAACGCTTTACATTTTCGTTTAAATTGTTAGCTGTCAAATATTAAACGAAATGTATTTACGATATATTCAAAGTGGCTGAAAACTAAATGCCGAAGACTAGGCTCAGTGGTGGGTTATTGGAGTCGATTGTGCGTTTGTAGACTTGTTTTTAACAGAAATGTAAGAGGCCTAATATTATAAAGAATACCTTAGATTTGCCTCCCATAGAATGATATAGAATAATATCGTTATATTATCGTTTTGTTATATTGTCGATAGCAAACATAGAGCGAGCCACGATCTATGCCTGCCGCACAAACTATTACTGCGAAAGTTAAATCAGTTTTGTTGGTTCCTTGCAGTCTCAACCGGATTCACCCGCTTCTTATTCACCCTGAGGTCCACCCTCTGCTTCGGCCGCACAATTCTGCAGTTCAGGTCAAACTCTTTTGCTAACGTATAATAAACAAAGTTTTGTTGGTGAGGAAGTTGAGCAACATCTGAACAAATATTCTTGAAAGAAATTTATAATGATTGTTGTTTAGTTTTTAAAATAAATTACTTTCTCTGCTATGTAATAATTAACGTATTATGTGTATGTTAACAAGTATTATGTGAAGGACAAATTCATATATACCTATTTATAGAAAATATCATATAGATAAATAAAAAATTACGCAATAACTTCAAAATATATTAATACATTTACAAAAGTATACACATTTTAGTATAAAATATACATATTATGTTCTGTCGAAGTAAATATATGACAATGAAGGATTTTCGAATATTAGCTCAACTATAGGTATCAGAATTTTCTGTTTTCTATATTCAATGCTTGCCTTTGTAATTATCTCTATTAGAAGTTCTAATAGGAATAACTCAAAATATATAATTTAAAACCCAGTATACAACGATATTCATCAATCTAAAACCATTTAGGTATGTTGGTTTTTGTGCATAGAAAACAAATTTAGTTCTAAAGATGTAAACGAAAACACACATTACAGTTGAAAGTATTATTGAACGTAACCAGTAATGTCTTTGTTATGTCATTTGAATTTGACTTCTGTCTGCCACTTATGTTCGGTAGCCATCTGCGTAGTACGTGTACCTACTGTTCGTATATTCAAAATAAAATCTCTGTTAACCGATAAAGTTGTAAAATTTCTAGACAATACCCTACAATCTTATTCAATTTCATATCCATAATTTATTTATTGCTTGACTAAAATAAAATTTATTCAGAATCGAATACTATTGGTTTTCTCTTACTTGTCCTACAAGTAGCCATATACATTGCATTAAAGATGCCTTATTTTAAATATGTATATTAAAATAATACATTTAATAAAACGAACATTATCTCTCGATAATTATGCATAACAATCCCAGCGATTAAAATGTGTGAAGCAAGGATTAAATTTGAAACTGAGTATAGCAATAAACATATGTATAATTATGTTAATTAAAATTTCTCTCTCGTGCATATGGACCATAGTTTGGCATAATTTATTTAATTAAATGTTTTGTTGCTACTACCTAGGTGTAATTTATATTTTGTTGTTTAGTTATATAGGGTGATTTCGTCGCGTCAACATTCGCCTATTTATATGGCTTCGTACGGTTCATATCGCTCATTTGCGACTAGAGCGTACTTAATAATAATTACTAAACAATCTCTTTCAGAGGACAGATCAGAACAATGTTTGAGACATTAATCATTTTATAACTTTCCTAACTATTAAATTATTTCCTATTCATGTAATTCTAAGTTAGATCTTGCAACCAATCTGTTAATTAATATTATAATTAGTTTATTATAAGGGAATACATTAAAAATAAATGTATAAAAACACAATTTACCCTTCAAGTAAAATAGATATTGTTACTAATGTAATAACAATGTTATTGTAAAGGAACAATAATTGTTACTTTCGGTAGAAAACAACGTTTTCCTGTTCAGGTAAGCCTGTAATCCGTTTACGGTTTCGACATTCGTGCTCGTACGTCGCCGAGTTGAATTAGGCAACATTTTCCTTTTACTAATCACACTCAATTTTAAATTAATTTTGTTTTATTTAAAATACAATCGGGAAAAGAATAAAGAAAATATTGAAAAACGAAAGGAAAAACTTAAGTGAGTAATTTCATAAAAAGATTAAGTAGTTTAAAGGGAAAATGTCCTTAGAAGAAACTGCCTCTACTATCGGTTTTTATCAACGTTTATTAAATGTGATTAATCGATATATAATTTTCAAAATTGCATTATTGATATTGTATAACATTGATGCATAATGCACATTTAAAAAATATACAGCTAAATAAACTTTCAAAAATGTAAGTTATCAGAATCTCGATAACAAATTAAAAATATTCTCATTAAGAATTATTTACACATATACTATCAATTTCTTAGATAAGCAGTTTAATTAGTTTTAATGCTCCTTTTAGTTTAAAGCGTGACTTATAACTTAAGTGACTCTATATGTTAAACCACGAGCCGTTAACTTGTCACGTCTCCACAGGCAATTGGCGTTTGTGCCCAATCTGTCCCTAAGGACCATGTAGCAACGCTCTACGTCTTAGCGTGTCACTACCAAAACAGTCAAACTGGACCGTACATGTGGGAACAACGCTTATCTGTATCGTTAATGCTGGTTATAATACAGTCTTTAAGATGAGATCTCATTTCGAAAACTTGAAACACACATTTTTCGTATTTCTTGTGTTTTTAATCACTACTCTTGATCAATTATAATTTTACTGATAAATAAACAAGCTCGATTATAATATGTTCCGTGGTAAATGTAATAATAGGCTTTAAGCATTATATATTAAATATTTTTAATGAAAATGTATATCTTAACTTTACTACCTAAATACATCAAATCAAATATCCTTTATAATGGAATATAGGTAAGAGCGATTGTTACAATATAATGTATAATAATGGGTTCCTCTATGTTCCAGCCACAAATAAGCATACAATTTATATTACGTGGTTGAAATAGAACAAATAAGTATAAATTAATAAAATTCCATTTTCATACTTCCGCTCGGCAACATTCACTGGTTTTCAATTAGTTTTATTCGCTGCTTCTATTATATGCCGTGAATGAGTTTATTTAACTGGGCGTACTTCAGCTAACGCCTTTAAACGTTTTACTGTCGCTGTAACAGAGCATTTACAGGCATTTGATTACTCGTGAATTCGTTGTTTTCGTTTATTTTTATCTTAATGAACTCCCGAGTAGCTCGAGTGCTTAATTGACATCAATTTCGGTAGATTGGGGTAACGACCCTAAATGTGTCTTGGTTTCTGATATTTTAAGGACGTATTCCTCTTTATTTTGAGCGGTTTTTTAAATTTCAAGAGGTGTGTCTTTATCATACCACCACAACAGTCGTAATACATAAAAGAATTGTGGGTTTGTTAACCAGTAACACGTATCCACGCAAACAGCTTTTATTTTAAAATACTGGTAAAAATTTCAGTTGTAGCTCCCGGAGGCTGAAGATGGGACCTATTTAAAAATCAATAAATAAAATCTAAATTTACGTTACCGTGAAACTAACTCAGTGTATAAATAAAAAGCTAAACGTTTCTATTCAATAGATACCTACACAAATCCGATATAACAGTGGTCAATGAATGAATTCAAATCACTAAACTCGAAACAAAACTCCATTTTACTGCATACACTTACAGCGTTAATTGAAATTCTATTGGAGCTAACTATCTAGGGAACAGAACAGAACAGAAGAGCGGAACAATTGATGATGGCAACGATTGTAAATTTACAACAATTTAGTTCACTTCGATTGGAATCATTCATTCTGTTTGAAAGCCACGAACAAGCGGGAGCGAAGAGCGTTCGACGAAGTTTTCATTTAGTAAATGAAAGTTTTTTAAATCGTACACATAGACATTTAATAATATGTTATTAAGTAATTTAATTTTAATATAAACTACCTCAGGCTTCCTTAAAGGCGTTTAAGGTGATATCCGTCTTCTCACTATACTCTCAACAACACACTAAAATGAAGCAATACTAATGTTAAAAATATTAAATGGAGCAGTTTAATGGGTTAATTTCATCCACTAATAAAGTGGGGTAGCTTTATATTTCAAAACAGACACTTAGAGATTGGACTTATTCCCTGAACAAAACCAAACAGAAAAATGCACACGACAAGAATATTTTAATTAATCAGTATAATAGTCTTAATCGGTATTTTTAAAGGTTTAGTTTCTTCGCTTCCCTGGTTCGAAGCCAGTGAAACAGGCACCTTAATACAAATCTTAACGAGGAAAACAATCCGGTGAACGTAATAAATGATAGCTTGATAAATGAAACTTTGCAGTTACTTAGTATCGTGTTGGGATCATTTCGGTTGGATTAGTTAGTGGTAAACGTGATAGGAGGAAACTATTTAATATCATTTCGAAATCTTGTTTATGAGGAGGGAAGAAAGTCATGTGACAAAATTTGTGATCATTATTATTATTGTGCTAACGCGTTAGATTGCTTAGGGGGTAAACAGAGAGCACCGATAGCCATTACCTATTCTTAATGATTCTCTTAATATATGTCACGATAATGTATATGAATTTCTTCATGAGGACGGAAATACTAAACAAAATATCTATTGATTACATAAAAAATCGCTTGTATAACAGAGTGAATATCTCGAAGAATAAAAAGTAAAGAATAGTAGTCAAAAATATGGTGTCGGTCATAAATCACATGAGAAGAAAGAAGAGAGATTATGAAAAACGTGACAAATCACTAGAAGTTGCAGCAGATGTAGTTTCAATGAGTTGATAAAGCAGTTTAGGGAATTATAATTATTATTCTTTGTGCCAGTTGCCAAGTTGCGAAGAAGCATATAATACATTAAAGGTAATAAGCAAACTTAGCGTAGGACGCCCTCTGGCTAGGTGGAGTGACGATGTACGTAAAGTGGCTGACGCAGAGGTTGGATACAAAGAGCTGAAAATCGTTAATCTGAAGGTCAATAAGAGCTCTTCTTTAAAGCGGACAACTCACTGGTGATACTGTGAATGTTAAAAATGTTCGTATGTAATCATGACCTCCTACAATCGTGAAGGCCACCTGACGTAATTTAGAGTTTCTGACATTCAATAACACAAATTTATGAAAAAATGAAGATTATTATATATAGTTATTGGCACCACCTAGTCGCTCCTTTTGGGTATAAAGGAGATATTTTAAATAAATATATATCTTCATGCAAAGTCCCGTATGGGGTAGGCAGAGAGCACGGATACCCATTTTTAATGCTTCTTTTAAATAGTCCTATTGTATTGCTCTTCGGGAATTTTATGCTTTAATTATATAAACAAATCAAAAAATAGAGATGAAAAAATTCCGGCATTAATTTACACGTCTAATTACAAAGGTTAATATACGTAGACTGAGTTTCTTGCGAGCAACATTCCATGGAGATTAAAAAAGAAATTTCTATTTGAAAATAAAACCATCCAAAGAAACGAAGACATTTAATTCTCTTTGAAACCCGACGCGACCGGAGAATGACACTGGATTGCTATCTTTCTCAAGATTAGACGTTACAAAGTTGAAATAAAAATAGTGGATCGTAGCGTGTTCTAGAAGAAAAAAGACCAAGCGAATCTCATAAGCTTAGGGTGGCTGGCTCTCTTTGAAGATGAAAAACAAAAATCTACGATCATATTTCTTCTTTAAAACCTAGACACTGTAATCGCTTCATTAAACATGTGAATTGAAGCGTTTATAACGAGTAAGTTTAGAAGTCCAGCTTATCTGTAAGTTGGTTGGTAATGGACCTCATCTGACGACATATTAATAATACTCATGAATAATAATACTAATAAAGATTTTATTGCTGAATATTCAAGTTTTCATCAACACCACTAGAGGTCGATTAGAAGAAATTATTTAACATAAGCAATTTTTTAACAATAATTTAACAATAATTTTTTAACAAATAATTGTTTTATATGTTCGTTCTTATTTTTTATTTCTGGTACCTTACAATTTTCTTTCATTTAATATTTTATAATTCCAATACTGTACGTGAATGTCTTTCCGTTAATAAAGGATACCTTTTACAAAACACGCGAATGATATACCTATATTGTATTAGTTATACTTTGGAATGATATACCCAGCCAACTGATAACATAATATCTGATATCAAACTAATATAGCATACTAACCTGTGCTACACTATATAAAATTGTCAGATAAATATTTTTCCTGAATGAGAATCAAACCCATGTATTCCGACTTAGTAGTCACGCTCATTATCTGTTGAATCGAGAAAATCGTTATTAAATGGAAATGTAGGTACAGTGGCTTATCGTATGGCTTAAATTTCCGTAACATCCGGCATTGTTTATATACGGATTATCGTTTATCATTATGTCCCGTCAAGGACGGACTAGTAAACATATTTCTGAAACATGTCAACTCCAATTACAATTTATCAGTTTCCAATCCATTTACCAGCCTTGGGTTGTCCATTGCTGAACACAGGCCTCCCCTAATCGACGGCACTCCTTCCGGTCTCGGACCGTTAAAACTCAACAACATCTCCCTGTTTTTTCATTATTAATATCATTTTACTTCTTTTCATTACTATTTCCAATTTCCATTATTAGACCTAATACACTCACATTCAATTGCTCAATTTATAAATCGCCACCACAAGCTCTTCAATTTTTATAAGACTTGCTTTGATATCCTAATCGGCGTTTACTAAATTAATCTGCATTACGGATGTTAATTAAAGAAAAATGAAGCCTCAACATTTGTTTTGCTTTAAAATTATCACTGTATATTATAAGTAGTGTCAAATCTTTAAAAATATGGAGGCATACTTAATAAAATATACAAAGAAAGATAAAATCTAGACACAAGTCACAAGTATTTTAAAAATCTAGACAAGTCTAGGATGTTTTTTTCGTTCTGCAATTTTGTCCCTAAAATCTGGATCAGACGCTCAACCAAGTGAGTAGAGCGGAAACATGGCAGATATCTCAGTCACGCTTCGAGAATTTCCAAGACACGTAAATTCTTAGAAGTGAATTTTAAAGCGAAAAATTTTTCAAAGGTTTATTATGTAAATACTTCGCTTCTACAGACATCCGCAAGGTGAAAGCGGAACAAATTCTTTGGTCTACCGTTAAATATTTCTTATGTTTAGTTTTATATATATACGGTCATATTATACATTCATATTTAACATAACATCACGGTTCATTATAACCTCACAGCGGTTGGACCCGAAGAGCTGGAACTCAGGGGCATGCTATTAAAGAGGCCTATGTCTAGCAGTCGACGGCTGTAGGCTGATGATGAAAAATACGAGTACATTACCTAAATATCATACCTAACTTATTATACATTACGTTTACACTTTCGAATAGTTAGTACAGTTAACTTAAATTTAAGGTAATATTATCATGTAATAAGAAATAAATAATAAAAAATATTATAGCGGCCTTACGGGAACAAACCGTTTTATTAAAAAAAAATACACCGCTAGCCGGTAATTGTTAACAGGACCTTTAAACGTTATGACAACCAGGTACAAGAGAAAAAAATATCTCACTGCAACCTCAAGAACTACGATCTTGAAGGGAATAAACACACTATGAGAATGCACTAGAAAAAAATGTGGTTTCAGTGAAAAAGAAATGCCCAAGAGAATAAACATTTCACTAGAACCTTCTAGAAATGTCTTATTACTTGGGCAGTTTCATATCTGTATCTTCGTCTTATTAATATTTCCTTGTTTTAAGAAGTACGTTCGGTCGGTGAGCGTAAAAATATTTGGCACTTAATGTGACTTTGACTTGACTTAATGGCTCTGTTTACTTCGCAAAAGACCTGGCGTGACTATATAAATACGTAAATAACATGTTTAACATTACGAGTGTTTCTTTTAAGTCGCCACAAATCAATCAATCGTCAAAATCCAACATCATTCGAGCTTGTTAAATTGTCCCAAAACTCAATTCAAATTATAAATTATACATAATTTAACTCGTTGAAATGTTCCAACTTACTTCAGTTGGATAACAAACTGTTGATAGGACAAAGCGAGATCCATTAATGTGTATCAAACAGAGCTCGGCGCGCAATCGCAACTACAGTGAATGCAATTCCCTGAAATTCAATGAACGTTGGCCACTAAACAATGTCTCGGTGTAATTAATCGATTGTGTTCAAGACGGCTTTCTCTCAGTGTGAACGGTTGCACGTGTCTGAGAATAGATATGTTTGGTATATTTCTACCTCGTGAGAGTAAGTATATAGGTTTATCTCTAAGTACACAAATTATAAAGTAATTTGACACCCAAGGCGATAAAGAACACTCGTGTTCATTACCTTATCTTATTATTCATGAACACGAGTGTTCATTACACAAAAATTTTATCAGTACTACGATCATCATCATTGTCATCAGTTTTAAGTCCACTGCTGGATATAGGCCTGCCCTGAGGGGTTTCTGCCTATGCTCGGGACGCTGGGCATGCAGATTGGGATCGCAGAGCAACGCATTTTGCACCGCCCACGTGCTAACCGTCGGCGGCCAGGGTATTTAGCCGTGCCTAGGCAAGCCACGCCATACTATTATCCGTGAGAAATCATAAATACTTATCATGGCTAAACACACCGGGTGCTTTGTATAAAATTGAAAAAACTCACAATATTCTTTTAGAACCTTTGCGCTAACGTAAGCAATTCCAAATATATCTTACGCCGTAAATGTAAGTAGGTACTGCATTGAGTACACTCTCCATAAAGTATTTCTCTTTCTTTAATTAGAGACAAAATAAACATGTACAATCTTCCCTTCAAACCGTCTCTGTAACTGTAAGTCGTTACGTCACACACGCATCACTTACAGTGCAAACAAACTAAAAAACACGTCTTGCTAACTTCAAAACACACGTTACCAGGAAGTGCGGAGTGTGTGTCGACATCGTTAAATGTTCCAGTTCTGTAAATGGGTTTATGCACCATCCGTCCGGGACAGCCGCTCGAGGGACGCGCGTTAATTTTATAGGAAGCGTTAGAAATAAAAGGCATGAAGCATTCGTTTGTAGAAACAACT
>DWME01003071.1:0-19182 GCA_018244795.1 Parelbella ahira ahira | reverse complement strand
TTCCATGTCCACTTTCTTTTTGCTGACTTACGTGTATATTTTAATATGAATAATAGTTGTAAGTAAGATAGAAAGCCGAATTTGGATAATGTTATTACTTTGTCATTTTCATTTTCAGTGAATTTCTTTTTGGTAAAATGGCGTTAAGCGTGACTGCTGTCCGAGAGGTGTTGGGTTCGATTAACGAGTCGGGTGCTATTGGATGGCTAAGAAATATACATTACAATTTTTTTCTAACCTGTAGAATATAGCAATTTTACCAATATAAATATGTACTTTATTGTTTTTCTAGTATATATAGATTCATAGCTGTAAATTTTAGTCGTTCCTTGTTTACTAGTGATCAAGTAAGGACCGAAATTTGATTTTAATTCATTAAAATTTTCTGCACTTTTTACGTCTTAGATTAATTATCTATAAATCTTTCTTCTGTGCTACTAACCAACAACAGACTGCTTTGACATCGACGTTAGGAATCTAAATAATGTTTCATTTAATTTTATGAATTTGTAATACATAATTCATATAAATTTTATGTTTCTGCACTCCTTTTCTACGTAAGAATGCAAAAATTTCTCTGCACTTATTAACATGTAGATAGTAAATATCACATGTAAAATAATTAAGAGAATCAGAACACATTCTAGGTTTATTAAATATTTCGTAAGTTGTATATAATTTTGTGTTTATATTTAATGTTTTTTATTATTACCAGCATTAACATAAATTACAAGTCATCGCAAAACTGTTCCAATGGTGTAGTATACTGCGTAATTATGGTTTTCTATATTACTATTATAAATCTACTTACTTATTATAAACACATACGTACATATATATTTTGAATCTTCAGTATTTCGGGTTTCAGCGGATAGAGAAATTCAATTTGACTGCATCTAATGCTATACCATTATCCTCAAATTTCTGGACTATATTAGATCGTATCCAATTACTGTGAGTTTCCCATGTCAGCGACGTTGGGTAATCGTGGTCTGGACATGTTGTAGGGGAATATCGACATCGATGAATACTTTACAATCTCAGACAGGAAAAAGTATTTCCGGAAAATATTAAATCTCTGAAACTTGTCCGTGAACAATTTCTTATTCAGATTCTCGGAGTTTCTCTCGGGAAATGCTCGCGAAACAATTAATTACCTGTCTCGAGATTGTTTTTAATATCGCCCTTAAACCGTGTCGTTAAAATTGTTACAAAATAATTACAAGCTTCAGCTAATTTGCAATTTGACTAAATTTGTAGTCAAATATATTATAACTTAGTTCATTAAGTCGCTTTACTTCTCTTTAGTTTTTGTATCCGTTCGCTTTGGGTTAAATGTTGGCGAAGTACCTTCTGATTGCTTGCAAGGTGCATTTCAAAGTTTAATTAAACGTCCACCTTGTAGTAAACGCTACTGCGTCATAACAGAAATTTCTAGATGGTCTTTTGGTAAGCTCACAGAACTCTTCCTAACTGCTAATGGACTTTGCGAGTTCTTTTTGTTTTCGCTTCAATCGAAATGTTGGTAGTTCCGCGATAAATATTGTAACGAGTGGCACTCACTTTAACCTCAGTAGCAGTTATTTTATAATTCAGAACGCCGTGTACTTCTAAATGGGCATTAATTGAAACATCATCGAAAACTCGTAAGTGGGTAGCTTGGACGCTTGATTGTTTTACGTTTCTCCACTCTTTGCTACTTATCTCGTAATTGCTTTTCGCGTTCTTATCTCTCTTTGTTTAACGTTCTTCCTTTACAAAGAAACTAGAAGGTCGAACATTGTCAATGATCCTGTAATTTAGCTTGATGTAACCTTCATTGTGATTAATTCATGTTATTTTTTATAGTAGGTACAGTCATGTTGAGAGTATTAATAAGCAAGTGTATGACAATTTTTATATGGATTTGTATTTCTTTGTGTGTTTTCTACTTATCATACTACAGACTGTCCACACTACTTACGTGCATCCGTTTTTGGGATGTTGACTATAAATGGTACGATTTCTAAAAGCAGCCTGTTTACTACGCCCTTTTACGTCACGTGTGTTAGTTTGTTTTTAACGTGGGACGCGCTTTATTGTTTGGCTTCGAATGTTTTTGAAATATAATTCTATGCATAATGTGCCTTTTATTTATATTATTGAATGAGAAAAGAGTTAGAATTGAAAACCAAGGAGTAACAGTCTAATGATTAGATGTTTTTAAATATACCAGAGATCTGCGGCTTAAATCCTGCCCATATGTATATATAGCTGATTTGGGGGACGTTTTAAGATTGAATATTATTCAATGGCTGTAAGAGTAAAGGATAATATCATGCGCATGACAGTTCTCAATAATGTCTGTAAAGTGTGGGAACTTTTCCGACCTGCACTTGACCATCGAGGCGGCCTTAACCTTTTACAGTCTAGGAGGAAGTCATTCTTCAGTAGTGGAACGATAAATGGGTTATGACTGCTATACGTGTATGACTACAAACTGTTTTTAAACTCAAAATGATTGGATAAATACGTTATAGTCAATTGAAAAGTTGCATTATGTCAATAATAATAACGCCGTTCATCTAAGGTTTGATAATAATTTAAATAATAGTAATAGGCTCACCCCTTATTCCGTAGCGGGACGTATAACATAACAGGTCAATCGTAGGAGTGTACTATACTCCTCTGCTCATCCTTTCAGGAAAATACTAGCGTGATGTCCTTATATTAGTATACAATCGTCTACCGTCATACCTTTTATCACTGTTTTTAAATTGTACCCTTCACCTCTCAATTCTATATTCAAATTAGGCGGAATGAAAAGAAAAAACAAATCAGATTTAATAACCGGAAACCGCGAAAGTCCGATTCTTAGCGGACACTCACTAACTGTTTCATCAAAATAAACAACACAATTAACTTCGTGGGTGAGTTCATCGCTCACAATGGAATAGAATCTGTACGATCTTGATAATGTTGCCCTGGCTCGCTTGTTTCTGCGAAGGAGGCCAAGTGCTGCAACGGTGTTGCCCGCCCATTCACAAATGAACCTTCGAATGCGTTCGAAATCATTTAAACGCACGCTCGCATGTGGGAGGCGGGAGGGGTCTGCTTCCACTGGCGCAGGTGTTCTCAGAAACCAATGCGATAAGACACGCACGCGTCAAGCACTCCAATGCGTCGTTTTCGTGTATCGCGGGTCAACTGATTTTGGATAACTCTGATAACAATAGCACAGCCGTGGTAATGACTGTTGCATCATCGGTTATTCAATTGTTCGACGTTGGATGGTATTGTCGTGTTAACACTCGATTTTTCGTGACAATTGTGTGTGAATTGTCGTTTAATGGGATGTTGAATCGGTTGTATTGTGCATATTCATTGCTGGTAGTTTGTTCGATGTGCAATGTTACTGGTGTTGTCGTTATATCGTATTATATCGAATTCAATGTCATAGGTATCAACTGATTGCCTTTAATCTTATGATTTACGTATGCAGCGTCTTTAGATATTTGTAAAGGTTTCCTCATAACGGTGCGATATTTCACCAATATTAAATATTCTCTTTAACGACGTAAATGTTATTAAAATAATATTTACATTTTAGGTACAGTTTTATATATAATGTTAACGTCTCCATCCGTTGACCAGGATTTTTTATCAATTTAGCAGAAATTAATAAAAAATGCTTTTAGAGCCTTTTAGAGGGGTTTGTCATAGCCACCTGTTAAGTTTTAGTAGTATTTATGTTACGCAGAAAGTTGCAGCGACTATTTTCTGGAATGATGCTTCTGTTGTACCCCACGGTTCTTTGGAATGTTTAGGAGTAGGGCAAGTCTAAGCCGGCACATTCTTCACCACAGGAATATTGATTGCTTTGAACATTGACTACTTCAGGCTATGGTTCTCCGAACGCTCATGTGTGGTTTGACTCTTTGCTTTGTGGTCAAGAATTTTCGCAATTATGTACACCTGAAATGAATACACAAGAGTTTTTACATGTAACTATTATATTAAACAATAGCGAAGGAAAATATTGCGAGTAATGTTTTTTCTTGTAATGATCTCTATGTAATCTATACTCAACAGTGAAACGGTACATGGTTTAATGAATTGGCCGAGAAAGATAGTTGTGCGATTAAGTTCATTTCTAAAACTTTTGTGGACTTGTTTAGTTAATTTTGCATTCGATGTCTGTGTAAGCATTAAGATGTATTTAGTAGGTGTCTATGGAAAAGTATGTAGAGATAATTACGACAAAGTTAACAGCTGCCTGTTATAATTAGCAAAGTTGTATTGCCATGTCAACGGAGTGTTTCGAAGAGTTTAAGGAAATTATTTATGTAGGAACAAACTCTACTCCTGCTGGGATTTGTTTCGTTGACGTTTTATTAATTGCAGGAAATTTAATGTTTTCAGCTGATAGGAAGATATTGAGGTCTATAAGTTGTATTGCTGATCACGAATGGCTGGTTAAATAAAGGGTTATGTAATGTTCGTAATAAGCAAAACACAGTAGGTACAAATGTCGTAATATCTATGCTATTGTATCAGGAGTGACCTGGTGTCCAGGAGTGGAAAAAACATCGCCAGTTGGAACCTTAAGTTAGCAAAAACATCACCAATTCTCGGTTCCATACCAACTTCGGAAAACTGCTGTAACTTTTAATGTACATTGAGCTTATTTGTTAAAACAGTACCTACCTACTCGTTACCCGAAGGGCCGAAAAGTTCAGAAAGGTCGAAACGTCTGTCGAATAAGTAAAGACCAGCTGAGCCCGTCGACATATATTTTACCCGCAAAATTTCCAAGTGGCAAAAATGTATTGCCACATCAATTTTCCGACCCAGTAAGTGCTCATTACAAAACGGCGCTAAGATCGGGGCCACTGGCTTTTGCTTTTAACTTATCAGCGTGTGCATATACAGACATAATATCTCAGATAAGGTAAACCCTCTAACACATTAATGTGCTTTCACAGACAACGATCTGATAGTGACAATGGTGTAATTACATTTTTGAAAATAAATATCAAATTATGTCCCTACCTACTTCAAACGCAAACTCGTAGTTTCAGTCAGTTTAGTTTACTTAAGTTTTTCAGTTTAGTTCGTTTGTGAAATGAGCAGTTAAAAAAAATCAGACGGTGTCTATTAGTGTACTGAAGTCGATGACCTGAACGCTGGTGCTTACTAAAATATTCTACTCAAATTTGCAGCGCTTGACGGTTCGAAACCACATTTGCGTAATACTCCATTATTAAAGGCTCCACATTACAGAGTGCATACTAAAATATACTGTATTTTAATATTTAACCCGTTAAAAGCGATAACAGTAGTTCAAATAGCGTTGAATAATTTTGTTTATTAAGGCTTGTTCACTTGACGCGATTTCTCGTCATGCTGCGAGGCCCTTACTCCGACTTTTAGCTGCGTCTATGACGGCGCTCGGCCGTGGCCGTCTCTTTTAAATACATATACGTATAAATCTAAATCCTCACATCCAACTAAGGTATCATGTGTTATTTTAGGCAAATTTTGCAAATGTCCATAGGCGGCGTTGACCACTTACCAGCCTCTCTGTCTGTTTGTTAGGCTAAATATAGTATATAAAAGTAAAACATTATCCATATTTGAAACCTAACCGAAGTGCGAGCCCACGCGAGTGAGAGAAAGCAATCACGGTGTCGAGGCGATGCGGGTGCATATAATACGCGACAAAACGAGGGGATGTAATTTAAGATTTAAAAACATGTCATAAGATTTAATTTGTATTTAGTCGAAAAGTGACGCGGAGTGAGCGCTGTCGTGGTGCGACGCGTCAGTGTGTGAATGCGCCCTAAACTACCATTTGGGTCTAATTTATATACGAATCACTGTCATTGTTAACTGGTAATTCGGACTAATTTTATATACTTGCGAATATGTTTATTGGTTTTCCTATTTTTCACGGAGTGGATGAAAGATTCTCCGGGACTCCCCACGGACGAATTAGCAAAGTATCAAGCAGTTAATCAAAATTAATTTTTAATTATCATAAATCAGCCGCGTTCATTGAAGCATAAATTGTAACACAAAATATGATGGATCGCGCTATAAAAACAGAACTGCATGATGTTATTATTCGTTTATTTACTCGCATATCTATTTTTAAAATGTTACGATGACATCACATGTAACAAGTCTATAACAAACTTGATACAACTCTGTAAAAGACAATTCAAATATAATTTTCTATACGGGTACTCCCACCATTTACACGGCACTAACCATGAAAGTGGATTCAATAACATTTTTAGAAATGACCTAGCAGGTGATTCTTACTTCGTTGGCGTTTATGAATATTTAACATCGACTTCCGCCTAAACAGGTGCATTGTGATTAATACTTTTTTCACATTTTGCTTCGTTTTGTATATGATTGCGATATTCTTATATTTATGTATAAGAATGAATGTATATCGCAATTCATTTATTAATATTTAATGGCAATCATATGTCTATGTCTATTTAGCTTATGTCTATGTTTTTAGCCTCGACATCTTCCATTATACCTGCGTTGGTTACGAATTAAAGTTATGCCTAATCGATTGATCGTATTTTATATTTCTTTGCGGATGAGACTGGCACGTGTATTGATTGTTTTCTAGAAGAGACTATTCATAGCCCCAACTATATCGCATCCGTTAAGAATCTCGACTATTTGATAATGTCCGATAGAAACCAAGTCAGTAGATAACAGATATCGATCGTCGTTGCTTTCATTTTGTCGCTGTGATATTAAATGGCTCGTATGGTGCAATATTTTGAGATCGTGTCGTGTTAAAAGCGTCAAGTGTCACCTTACGCAAGCTCCGTGAAGCCACTTCGACCGCAGCCTCGGGTGTTTCCCATTTTGTCAACGCAAAGTTGCCGTTGTTCGGCTTGTTGTTTAGTTCGTCGTTGTTGCATGCTTTTTGTTAATAAAAAGTAACTATAAAGGGAGATTCATGTCCAATTGTGAACGAGAGAGCGTTGTTGATAATGAAGATAATGTTGAATTAAACTTCGTAGCAACTCAGACGGTCCGTCCTGTCTCCCAGAACTGTAACAAATTCGAAATTTGCACAACTCTAATAAATTAGCTGGCAAGTGTTTGAAGAGTAACAAATTTAAGTCGATTAGATGGCGATGAATGGGGGACACCCTCAGTCTGTTTCACACTCCAATGGGTAATTGTTGCGAACGCCTTGGGTTGAAGGTTGGTCTATTTTTTTGAACCGGCTTTTATAGAAGGAAATAGGGGTGTGTCAAACCTTGTTTATAATGTACTCTGTCTGCTTTATTCACTTATCATCATCAGCCTTTGGATGTCCGCTGCTGGATATAAACCTTCTATAACATAGCCTCTCATTTCGGTCCTGAGCATTATGGATCCAGTAGCATGCCGCTATCTTCAGATCGTCAGACCACTAGGTAGGAGGGTTACCTACACTCCTTTTACCACATATAATTACCGTCATTTTAGCGGATTATTGAGAATTATGGAAGCTAACAAAATCCCAAAAAACAATTGATGTTAAAGCCTACATCTTTACAGACTGGTTAGAAAGTCTTGTGCATTAATATTATTGTATACTGCAAACGTCAAATCTAAATCTACGCTTAGCGATAAATAGACAATATAAAATTCAATCTGTACCTAGTTCAAAAAACTCTACCACCTTCATAATAATGAAATTCTGAAATTTATCAAACGTCGTCTAAATAGATACGACACGAATTAATACATTAATTAGGCTAATGAAGAAACACGGCCACAGTTGCCGTCGAATGGCTTTCTTTCAGCAGAAAACTGAACAAAAAATCACCGATTGTGTATTCCACATATTCGTGTTAACGTCACGAGAGCTGTAATTAATGCTTTTGTTGTTAAACGCTTGTTAAATTCGTTCATCAACAGATTAACTTTTTAATGCGTTTGAACAATCGCGATACAGTTGCTGTTTGACCGTAGTCTTACGAAAGCGGGTCTCTGGATCTTTTAAACAGCGGTTGATTAACATTATGTTATTCACAATTTCGCTCTTGCTTTTTAAATAATTAATTCATGTATTGTCGTCATGAGATGTTTTACTAGTTTGTTGTATATTTCCACATTTCCAAATTTTTTTTACATCCATCGTTTGTTTTGTGTAACAACAATTATAAATAAGTGATATTTAATTTGTAATGTACATCGAAATATGTATTTAAACACCTCATTATTCACATGTTAATTTTAGACCGTCAAGGGACACTAAGTCTCAAGTCATCCTTAGATTACTTTTGATTAAACATTAATTTGCTTACTCTCATTTGATTTATATAACAGACAAAATATCCTCGAGTATCTGTTTCATATGTACATACATAATATGTATGTATGCTCTTTTGGTTTCCAAACAGTTGATATATTTCTTTTTACTGTCAACTTTTATATGACATTTATTATATAATAATATAACGCCTATTGTCTATAAGGGTGGGCGGATAATAAAGATTTCCTTTAGCTACCGTCCCTAGATATTTCTGTCGACTATTCTACTTTCATAGTTCACGTCATGCATGCCTGTCTATTAAATGTACCTACTCTTAACCGGACCTTCTTTTAAGATTTCTTCTTTTAAGAATTGAACAATTAGATTGGGTTAATGTTTCTTAACAGATTTAATCCGATTACTGTAAAGGTTGGCTAGTAGGACTTATAATTTCGCGTGGTTAGTTACACTTGATAATAAAAATTAAATATGAACCAACTTTATTACTGTTTCGCAGTTTCGTTTAAGTTATATTGAAATTAAATTTTTCGTTTCATATAAATACTCTATTTATTAAATTTTATATCATTGCTTTTTAATGAACTAGTTGATTGAATTTAAAGCAATTGTTAACGTATCGTATATTATTAGAATTCAATAAAAATATATTATAATTTTGACCAAATTTTGAGTACGTAGTTTTTGTATTGTAGTATGGCTGAGACTTGCTTAATCCATTAAACGTTTCTATGAATTTAATAATATATATGTAATATAACATATTATGTTGTATGTTCGTCACATAATGCGTAATACGGTATGGCGTCATCTTTGGTTTGGTAGGTGTTCGGGAGGTATCTACACAATCACACCCCAATTTATTTTTGGTATGAGTCATCTATGTATGTATATATTACGTTTTAATGAACAAATAACGCTTTGAACAGATCCTTAAAAGTATTACTATAATTTTATATCTCTTTTATATCGAAGCGTTTAATATAATTTTCTTAGAAGTGTAGTAAATATACTGCATTGTTATAAGAATTTTTATTATTGGCAATAGGGTCACCACCTATTCCATGGGACTTAAATGTAACTAGTGAAACGTGGGGGTGTACTACACCCCTCTACCTACCCCTTCGGGGATTACAGGTGTGTTGTTGCGTTTTATTAAGATTGCTATATATACCTACATACATATAGGGCGAACTTAGTTCTTATTGATAATACTCCACAGAGCATTGGAAACTCCTCGGGTGTTGCAAATGTCCATAGGCGACGGTGACCACTTACCAGCAAGTGGCTCATCTGTCTGTTTCTTATGTTAAATATAAAAAAATATATGTGTGGTTTATTGACAGCTACACAGTTTGCAACTAGCCAGTTGAATGGTAAACGGTATGAAAGGGAGACCATTACAAACACAATCGAAAAAAACAATAAGCGGAAGTAATAAATATTATGATTCTGAATACTCAAGTCATAAAAGATTTTTAATAGCTCTGAAATCGTTACGACCATTAAGTATCAAAGTTGCACAATCTATCACCTGTGTTCCATACTAGCGGGACTTTGGCTTACTACTCGTGCTTGTCGACGAGGAAATTATGCTTTTTGTATTGGTTCTTAAATCGCAGATCGTTTCCACATTTTGTTTGTCAAGGATTCTACTTACACACTGTCAGCTCGTCGTCGTCCACTCCTGGACAGACTGTTGTAAATATCATATAAAAAGTATATAGAGGTACATATGTATATAGTAAAATGCAACGAGTTCACCACCTATTTCTTGGTGGGACGTAAACGTAACAGCCGAAACGTCCAATTGTGTTATACCTACTCATCTGCCTACCCCTTCGGGAATACTGAACTATAAAGTACGTTAAATATAAATATTTAAAAGCCTTTTACTCGGGACAGGATTATAATATTACAATTCATTATCATCATCATGCCAGCCACCTGACTTCCACAGCTAGACCCAAGCCTCGCCCAAACATCGTTATACTTCCCGTATACTATAGAAAGATAAACAAACGAATCGATGATTAAAGGTGAGACTGAAAAGTCATTAAAAGCAGATCAATTATATCACTCCGATCCGATACGACCAACAGTTGCGATTGAATATAAACAATGGTTTATTGTTATAACGATTTATCGAATCGACCTCATATATTTTATCGCGTGTGAAGCAACAAAGTGCTTTAATAAAAAATCCATTACATACAGAGCGATAATTTAAAATCTGTTCGAGTGATAACACGTGTTCCTCACTTGTAAATAGTGTTATAATTCATTTAGTATAACTTTAGTAGGTACATTTAGTTCCCGGCTCGAGTACTGTTGGGTTTTTTGGTGATTCCTGATTCAGACTGAATGTGATTGTTGTCGTAACTTAAAATGTAACTTCACGCCTGTATTCCCCAAGGGGTAAGCAGAGGAGTGTGATACACTCCGACGTTTCACCAGTTAGGTTTACTTTCTACAACGGAATAGGTGGTGAGCTTTGCCATACCTATACTGGGCACAGATTAAAACACCGAGTTACTACTAAAAATTTGTAGTAGAAAATCTAAATTAGAAAAATTTAATAGTATCTACCCGATTCGAAGCCAGCAGCTCTCGATCAGAAACCGCGCTTTGCTATCACTGGGCCAACGAGACAATCTGCAATGCAGTTGTTGTCAACGCGTATTTATTGTTATGCAAGTTTAAAAGCAATGCTCCTTGCCGTCTGCGCACTGAACACTCTCTTCCAATAAACTCATTCTAATGTGCCCATGTGTCATTAAAACATCTCCGTGATTCATCTGAACAATAAACCTATTTATATTCTCCATATTTTGATTCAGTACATGTTTCATTGAAATATTCCTCGTGCCGTGCAAATTCGTCAAATCTGAACACTCCGTTGGTATCCATATTTAGAAAATGCTCCCATCGACGAACACCGAGTGGCGAAGCAGTAAGTCATCTGTAATAATAATTCCTCGAGTGCACGATGAGCGAACGAATTTATCAGAAATTCGGCGTTTTTGGTGAACTGAAGAATTGTTGATCTTTCAAACTTCGAATCGAAGTTTCGGATTTTGCATAAACTTACTTCTGCGTTAATTTCGACTTTGTCTACCATCGTTTCGGTTTTTTAATTCGAGCGTTGCAGGAGTTTTCGGTAAGTTATCATTGGAATAATTGGCTGCTAAAGAGGCGAGTTTAACAAGTGAGGGAGGTCTAATTTAACTAGCAAGAGCTGAACGATATCTTTGAAGTGTACTAGCCGAATATTATGTTAGTGGCTGATAGTTGCCATACATCTCGGAATTTATCTATAAACATTATGACAATAGCGACTATGTATATATTTAAATATTTATGCTTGTACAAATTCAAACGTGGGCCAATTTAAAAATAATGAAGCGTTAATATTTAGAATTTAACTTTGATTAATTTTGTTTGTAAATTCAAATTAAATTCCAATATTCGATCCTATAACTCACTTAAGAAAAGTACATTCACAATAATGGCAAAACTCAAGGAACCTCAATTGCGAGCCGCATGCCCAGAAATAGCCCACAGGAACATAAGACGTTATCTCGTCTAATTCCGTGCGCGCCCGCGTGCACTTGACAGATGAGTCACGGTCGCACGAGCACTGCACCCGAATCACTGATGATGCTTAGGATGCAGTGGTTCCAATACGTAGAAAAGAAGTACAGAGCTGCTAACGTACAAAAGTACTATGTACCTGAGGTTAAATAAAATAAAAATAATTAATTTTAATTTGTTAATAAAAAAGGTGAATATTTGAAAACATTAAGGGAATTTTGTCTATCAAAAAGAACTTTGTCGTAAGTACACATTTTGTTTTGTGTCCTTAACACAGTGTTTTGTCAGTTTGACCACAACTTTGATTATACAAAGTTATTTTATTTAACAAAGAAATCATAAACTCCTTCTCGTCTTCCAGACACTCCTGTGCACGTAACTTTTTCCTTGCTCGTACAGAACCATACCGAGGATTTGTTTTGATTACTGCGTAATGTTTACGGATTTGACGCAAGTACTTAATGGTATCATGAAAGACTGCTTGTTTGCCTCTGATTAACCACAGCCTTAACAGTTTGTGGCCCTCCCACAATCTCGTTAAATATCTCTAAGCGAGTTATAAAGATTATTGTACTCGTCTTGGTACTTGAATAATTAAATCTCAAAACTTAATGCATAACATCGGATGGAATATTAAGTAGTATTCATTTTTAATTTTTCGTCGATGTGATTTTGAATCGCATCTACTTTCAAAATAATATGTTTCACTTTAAATTTTTTTTTATGCAATCCATTCCAGATATTAAAACAAAAACGCGCATAAAATACGGCCCGACTTCTATAGCGCAATGTATTTCCGATTCCACTATTGACCACAACAATAAACATAATTTCCAATTTCCTATAACAAAGCTTTGTAACGAACAGGGCTGATTGGCATCCGCCACGCATGAAACGAAGTCAAAGGTACACATAAATCAGACCCAGTTAGGAGGAATATGGTCGAGACTATAAAAACATCCCATGAGGGCCAGGGGTCATGACCTGCAACTAAACTAAATTAGATAGAACCGAATTAAACAATGAAACGAAAATGGAATCTCGGAACCACGTCCTTTGATGTCGAAACAAGGAAAACGCACAGAATAGATTAAGTTTATATCGAGGACGGCGGTGGTAACTTTGTACGTTTAAGAATTCAGATGAAGTAATAAAGTTTACACGAACTTTTTGATTAGCTTTTTTATCTGAGTTCACTTTGCCAAACTATGCGATAGTTCGGTTAACGATAAGAACTGAGGTGGAACTGTTCACAGATTGAGAAAACAAGAAGATGCTATTTTCGCCTAGAATATGATTTTTTCCAGTCTTTTAAATGTAGTATTATGCTTCGTATTTAGTCCAACTTTAAATAATAAAAGTAGAACATGAAACATGTTTACGGTGGCTTAAACATTTGAAATAGCCGCTTACGATTCATACACTCACCCGAATATATCGAATAACTGACAAGATAAAGCCCATAAATAAATTGTCCTGAATAAGTAAAATTGGATCACTTGCAGACGTTAAAGTGAGTTATGCAATGATGGGAAGGGGAAGATCGGATAGGTTTCAATAATCTTTGGGCAAATAAAAGGGATTGTAGTAAATACGTCATGGCAAAGATTTGGGCTGGTCGATAAATTGCTCCGGACTTAATCCGACCAATTCCCCTTGATGAACTATTCTGAGAACGGTCATTTCGACCTGTATCGACGCTTTATAATACTGAAAATATTGGGTAGGATTTCTTAAAAATATTTGGGTATCTGAGTATTCTTGTGGATTTTAAGTTTCATATTTTGTGTATAAAGATCGAGATATTGGACACTCCGTGCTTTCTGTCTACTCCGTAAGGAAGGTAACAATAAAAACAATCATGGGGTGTTAAATTTGAATATTATATTTATTATTTACATAATAGGTAGTCTGCCTGGAATCGAATCCAGGAAAATTATAAAAACCCATTTAGAATATAGGTACTGATATACTAACATTTAAGTTGAATAGGTGTTATGTTAATTTGAATGTTACAGTTGATATTGCATTTTCTATAGCATCGTAAAAATGTCATTCTCATCTTACATGTTCAGATTGAAAGCACCATAGTACAATGAACTTGTCAAACCATACTCCTCGACATGGCTCGTAAAAGACTCTTTGTAACAATATGCTTGAAATATTGAAGTCCACACATCTGTTCCACGTACTGCAAGATTATTGTGTCATCAAGATGTGAACAGAAATGACTGACATACTGCGAGTGCTATTGAAATAAAACCGGTATGCTCGTCCCGTATTTCGCGATATAAATTTTTTACCGTTGGGAAATAAATGTTCCATTTCCGGTTTTTTGAGATATAGTTGGTGTAATAATGAACTTATGAGAGTTATAAATGAAAGGTACGATGTAATGTGCTTTTACTTACCTATTACGTATATATATACCTAATATTGCAACGAAGTCACGAAGTTTAAAATAAAACAAAGAAAAAATTATAAACCATCCAAAAAGACAAAAACACATAGCTACTGTGCAATTCTAACAAAAAAGGGAAGCCTTTCTAAACATCTTCTTGCAAAGTAATTACAGAATAAAATTTCAAAAGTAATGACAAAATGAAATGAAATCGCCGGCAACAGATTTTCTGGTCAAATTACCCATGAAACTTTTGTTTTCACTTTCCCCCATTTCAAGTTTTTGTACCTATTTGCCGGTCCTGAACAATGATTACAGAGCAGGTCTCTAAGATCCAAAATTATTGACGCAAACAGCAATTATGATTCGAGATTTAAAACGTACGCTTCATTTTGGGTAATTTAAGAGTATCTTAATTACGTCATTGGCTAAACTGCTTCAACTATTATCAAGTTTCGTCGCTAATTTAATTACAATTTTCTTGTATATATACCAAAATATAACTGAAGAGAATGACTATTTGCAATGAAAACGTTATGCATAATGCTAAAGCAAAACCTTAATAATCTTTTGTCTATAATCATTTGTTTTCAAGAACCTAGACCGAACCCGTTGTGTATGTCAAATCTGTTAGTCAGTTTCCCGTTGTAAACGTGCCACCTCGGACAGAAACTGCAGATTTCATGCATCACACCGCGTTTCACTTCACATTATGCTGCCACGGTTACATTACAAGCGGACTTTCTCCGATTATGGTTTGTTTAATTTGAATTGCAAACTAGATTAATAGACTCACTTGAACTTAAACGTTTTCGAAAAACAGCATTTCCAGCCGGCGAACCAACATTTTATCTTTGTTCTTCTTTTCACTTTCGTTATTCTTTACATTGCCGTTATACAGCTGCTGCATTTCTTTTTTAAGCTGACTAAAACCGTTCAGCACGATGTATGCAAGTTGCAAATTTTACCGTTACTAACAAGTCTGCAAACGACGTTAAATAGTGAGATTTTCTGTCTCGTACTAGATGAACCACAAACGAAAAAAAGCCATGTTCTATCTGACATCACGGAAAGCGAGTGTTTACGAGAGCATTTACGACGATCCGTGACAGTTTATTTATTGTGGCGCGTTTTATGGCTTCAAACAAACACGAGCCCGAGTGTAGACAAGTTACTTAGCGAGCGGTCTGTTTTTTCGTTAAGCTTCGTCATAATGCGTTGGACGTTGCCCTCTTTTCAGGAAATCGATATCAAGTTCACGGGAAGGTTCATTGCGAATCGAACAATGCTTCTCTATGTTATTTGCTTTTACGTGTATAGGCATGGATACATTAGCGTCATTTACAATAACGTCTGTAAGTGCATGTGGCGCACCTTTTCCTGTTTACTCCAGTCCACGGAAAGTGGATAAAATCGTGTAATTGTTTTTATTACTGTTATTGTTAATTGAATTGTTACAAACATTGCTTGTACATGTTTATGGCCTTTCATATTGTCTCTATTAATTTGTTTTGCTAGTATTGTTGGGACAGCGATGTTGAATCTATAGCGACTTTAATGGAGACAATATGTTGATAATAAGAGGGAGTATATTTGAAGTTATTAATTAATATGCACCGCATTTAGTATTAATGAAAGGGCAATGAACTTTGCATTGTATAACATATGTAAATCGAATAATTTATCGGTTAAATATTAATTAAATAAATAATTAAACAATTCCAATGCTGATATAAATCAGAACTAAATAGTAAGGATCGTGTTATTAGAATTGTTCTTCTTTTACTAGAATTCTTTTTATTATGATATCTTTATCATTATAACTATATAATTCCTTTAATTTTAGAGTAATAAAATTTTTCGCAGACAGCACAAGTTCGTAAGTTCATACTTGAATCCAGTGCCCAAAATTCACCGTTCTATCGATCCTTGCAACGCTATTGCATTGCTTCAAGTGATTTACTGGATGAGGGGGTTTATAGGTATACTAATTGGAAACATATTACGTAGGTGCTAAGGTTCACATTTCAAGATTGTAGTCGCCATAGGGGTCACGGACAAGGGGTTCCGACCCACGTGTTACATGCATTATTGCGTGATCTGTGTGTTTTTTATGGGAATGTACGAGTGGAACTTGAAGTTTCTGCTCTTTAATTCTATTATTTATTCATAGTGCATGACGTCAGCTATCTAATAACGTGACTAACTTGTGAAAATGAAAGGTATTTTTGCTTTCATCGATGTTTGTTGATATTTGGTTGATACAATTTGTTACATCATTACGAGTATACTCAAATACGTTACTTATGGCATAGTAACAGTTTTAGGTATTTTTAAATTTAAAAGTACATACGTAATAAAATTTACGAACCTTTCAATTAATTTGTTATCAGAATTTACTGATTTTGCATAAAACTGTAGGTACCTGTTTAATAACTATAGTCTTGTTTACAGAATCCTCGTTTTCTATTATTAAATTTTTATTTTCTCTTTACAGGAAATGCCAGTCGTTTTAACAAGGTGAGTATTATTAATTTAGGTACATGGATTATTTGTCATCATATGCGTTTCATAAATATCAAACTGTACGTAGGTAGAGTCAAGTAATGAATATAATTAAACTAAGCTCTAAACAATTTCGTTTATGTACGTTACAATTCTAGAAATTAGTGTTAGAACTTTGCTGAATTCAACGTAAATTTTTTAAATTGTTACAAATGAGGTGTCACCTATTGTTGTGTCACTTGGAATTTGTTAAGCAATACTTTGTGACACCATTAAATTTTTTTCCTGTAAACACGTAAATTTGTTTATAACAAAACATTGAGTTTAAAGTTTTTCAGAGACCGAGAGTAGCTAGTTTTCTAAATTATCAAAAACTACAAAATTTGTCTAGTTAGAGAATCACATATCTAACGCTTGAGGTTAGATAACGAAATACTCGTACAATCATAAGAAATAACCATTTAAATTACATGATACTATATTATACGCACTAGTGTCTAGGTACGTTTCAATTTCATAGTATAAACATTAGCAATTAATTTGAATGGGCGTTCCGACTTCCGTCTTCTAGCCAACGTTTCAATTCGTATCTATGTTTGCACATATGATATAATTTGATTACTTTAGTGCTGGCCTTCAAAGACGATCCAAGATTGCATTTTTTTGGCTCCTTAAAACGACGAGGGTTGACCCTAAACAAAATGTAAGGTCCGGAAGAAAGGGGGCTGATATTTCCCTCGTTGTACATACTGTGGATATCTTGTATTTTTAAATCCAAAGTCTGTAATGAAAAAGTCATGTGAATATTTTTCAACAGGAATTTACTACTTGGATTTTGGAATTAATTTTGGAAGTCAGGATTACTTTGACTAGATTTCACTTGTATTGTCGGTGTATCTACATATCTCCAAATTATACTTACGTTGTTGTTACCAATAAAATATGTTGTGGTCAGTCATTACACTAAGAAATAAGACACAGCAATTTAGTCCTGAAATGCAACAGCTCCTATGCAACGGATGTGGTGGTACGTCAGTTGTGTCACCTACTTGTATGATCATCTAACCTGTAGTAGCTTGCACATCTTGTTCTTAAAATATTACAAGTTTCTTCTTTCTTCTATTTTCTCCAAAATTCATCTTTACCCCTGTTAATATCTAACACCTTTGTCATCCTTACATCACCCTTAACTTCCTTTATCAGGAAATATAATAATTCTAGAAGCTTTTGTACATGAGGCAGTTTATAACTTTTCAGGTCATAATGTATTCGTTTTCACGGTACCTGGAAAATTCTCTAATATATACAATGCCCATTGAGTAAGAGTCCTGGTCAGGAGTCAATTTATTTCCTCTGTTGGGACCCCGGCTTTGTCCCGCAACATACAGAGGCACAGGACATATTATTGTAGGCTGCTTTAATGCTAATAAATGGCAAAGCATGTGTCTATAAGATATTTTCATGTTCATTTGTTTGGATTGAGTTTGTAATGTCACGCTCGATTTCATGACTATTGCATGTGAGCTAAAGTGCAAACATTTTGAATTTGCTGTTTGCTTTTAAGCTTCCTACATGCACGTATCACCTTAACCAGAAGAAATATTGTTAAATAATCAGTCTAGTGAGAGGTTGACTTAATTTTTTTAATCTGTGTATGTAAATAAATGAGGCTTTAAGTTTAAATATGTAACCTGTAACTGCCTTAATGGAAATATCTGTGGCAATTAAAATAAATGATAATAACCGTGCATTATTATGCACAAAGGTTAATACTTTTAATTATATTGAACTTCATTAGATAATTTAATGAAGAACAAACAAATTAAAAACTGAAATGAAAAATTAACATTATCTTTCAAAACTTTCTAATTATGGAAACGAGAATGACTTTAGTTGCATAGCATTAACTACCGCCCATGACGATAATTTCCCGTATCTAATTCAGTTAGTTTTATCCAAGCAATATCGGAACTTTCGGGAATTATTGCTATCCCTACGTTCCAGCAATTACCATAATCATTCACCCGGGATACCGTTTGCTGAATAAGTTACCCGGATTGTTTCGTCCTCTGTCATCGCCTATACCTAATTCTTACATAGATTTGAAAAGAATTGGACCTGGTAAATGGACGACCGTAAATCTTGTTGCAGTGTTTATAAAGAAGTTTGTGAAAGAACAGGATAAGTAAAATTCGATTTATTAAAGAGTTAAGAATAGAGACACTACGGATTCGATTGAATTGATTGAATACATCAAAAATGGAACAAAGTAGAAAATAAAAAGAAACTAAAAAACGCCTTATATATGTATTATAACCAGGGTTGATTGGAAGAGAATGCCACTAGGCATTAAGTACGCCCTTGTATCCCTTAGCATAAGGTGTGACAAAATGAATAAATAAAT
>DWME01003070.1:0-19187 GCA_018244795.1 Parelbella ahira ahira | reverse complement strand
AATAATCGACCCATAGTCATTCCACTGTTGGAATATGGGTCTCCTCTCATATTGAGAGGGTTAAGGCCATAGTCTACTACGCTGGCCAAGTGCGGGTTGGCAGACTTCACACACCTTAAAACAATTTTTCTTAATTAACCATATCAAGTAGGTAATGAAAAGATGTAGTTAACCTTGACAGATTGTTGTTTGACAACAATATATTTTATCTTCAAAGACGAGAACATAAATATTCTGTAGGGATGTATAAAAATCGCTAAAGATTGTTTTTACTTAAACCTTTCATAACTTTGCATTACCCATATAAGTGACAATACCTTCATATTTTTTAGAATAAGGATCAAGTGTTTTAGAAGTAAAACCCATACAACAGTTTTTTCGTGATGCGCGCACAAAGACAGACTATCATTTTATTTATATGGATTAACGAGTACAGGTTGTACATAGCTAAGTATTTTTATAATCAAAGACCGAATGGATAATAATCTCCTTATTAAGTAGGTATATCCGTACATTAGTTACATTGAAACCACGTCGATTTCACGTCCAACAATCTGACTTTCGTACATCGAATTAAATTTAAACAGCGATATCAATACAACGAGTCGCGTAAGTGCACGAGTTTTAGAGTTACTTTGTTAGGATTTTGGCACGCTCGCATTGAATCCGGTTGAGCTCTTGCCGTCTCCACCGTATGCCGTATGTAAGCGGAGTTTCCGTTCCCGCGCTCCAATTGCACGGATGATATACAATTTGCTTGTAATTCCTAACGAGGTTGGCGGAACAGATACTTAGCTGCGTACTTTGTGTCCTTCATATTATTAACTACAATATGAGCTAATAGAGATTGCACGTATGAGTTGATAACTATTCTCCCGCGATTTTTCGTCAAAACTTCGCATACTTTATTTTCTTATTTTAAAGAGCATTGAGCGATAAAAATGTAAATAAAATACCTTATGAAATTCTAAGTAAATCGGCGTTCAATACGAATTTAGGGACTTAAAATGTGTTTGTCATCGACACGCTAAGAAGAATACGAATTTTAAGTTTGTTAGCTACATGCCAAATTTTAATGCCTTTCAAAAAATATTAACCCTTATGATTTGGTTAGGTGCATATAATTTACTCTTGCTCTTAATCTTTTTCTGAAACATTAATAGCCACAGTCTTTATCAAACTTCAATTTTGCATGTCAATAACTTTCATACAAAAATATTAAACAGAAAAAAAAAACTAAAATTTAAATTTAAAACATTTAAATTTTGCTTATTCCATACATCGTGCCAAAATTAATTACATTAAATCACAAAAAAGCGGTTTTAGTTGATTTGTATAATGTGAATCAAATTTTCAGTCACTTGCAAATACAGATCGTGAAGCACGTTGAACGTAAGCTACCACTTCTGAAAGGAGGCGGAGAAGAAATAGGGTACACCAGTCACATATTTTCCACTAGACATGAAATGAATGGGAAGACACATTGAAATATTTTTCTTCAAGTAACTTCATCGATTTTACATCCGAAATTATTATTAAGGTGAGGTACCGAGGTCGCGAGGTACCTACATGTACAGGATTTTATTATAAATTACTAGATTTCCGCCCGCGGCTTCGCCCGCGTGGAATTCGGTTATATCGCCTGACATGGTACCTTCTATCATTTTTTTCGCAGTAAAAAGTATCCTATGTCCTTTCCCAAGTTCAGTTCTATCTTCATACCGAATTTCATCAAAATCGGTTCAGTGGTTTAGGCGTGAAAACGTAACAAACAGACAGACAGAGTTACTTTCGCATTTATATATTAGTAGGGATTATGAGTTCTATAGGTATATGTACATATATTTAATAACGTCAACAAAATCGTTTAATTTTAAATTTTTTTGTTCATTTGACCTTTTGACATTACAACTTCCAATAATATTAATGTAAGGAAATAATTCGTATATCGATGTTCATTGTATTTTATAGCACTGGAACAATTATGATTATGTAATAATCTCTAAAAGTTTGAAGAATTTTGGTTACTAAGTGTCATTGCTATAGTATCCGCTTAGCAACGAAGCTAGATTCGCGGTATTATTCTATTAGGGTTGCCAAAAATATTTTTAATCATCCAGAGTTTATTAAAATTTCTAACATTTTATTAATGGCTATATCATCAGTTTTAGGAACATCTAGACCTATTATGCTCTATTTAGAAAGAGAGAGATAGGAGATTTTGAAACAACGTAGCTTTTCACCCTCCACTTTTTTCATCAACCCTTTTGACATCCCATTGTTGGATTCGGGTCTTCTATTAGAAAGCATAGAGTTAAAGTTGTAAGAGTAAGGGTTGGCGGTCTATTAAATAAATGATTGAGGATCAAATTAAATAAATAATAATAATTATTAAATTGTACTATAAGGAACAGAGCGCAACTTTCATTTAAAGACAACCTGTCACACAGTAGACAAGTTGAAAAACCTTGAGGTAGACGCGTCGTCGTGAAAAAATTCCACTTAAACGCATCCCAACTAGTCAAACCGGTTACGATTTTAAAATACACGGTTTTCTTGTACGAGTATCACTAGTAGACTAGACACTGCTATACACTTTTAATGCTTACATTATCATTAAAGTTGAATAAGCAACTAAAACTTGGCCACGCGTCATAGAGATAATTGCTTCGAATTTGAAATAAAAAGCGTTGTAACTATATTTTTTTAAATGTTGATATTCAAATGGAAATAGATATCATTTCGGTTAAAAATGTATCGCTTTTTACTATGCGATTTTATTTATTTTTTGTAGTTTGGATTTATTCATTATTATCATCGTCATCATCATTAGAATGTATTGCTAGACATAAACCTGTAATGAGCGCCATTACAATGCTGTCACCGAATGTCTCATAGCCCGTCAGTTTATTAATATAGCTACAATGATTTACAGTAGCATTGTCATAACAGAGTTATAATTACGTAGGTTGATGTGTATATATAAAGGTAATCTATTTACAATTCAATAATATCCTTATTAAGTCATACGAATATTTAGTTATCAACTGAAATATAAAGGCACACGTGGAAAACGCTAGACATGAATTCTACTCTGAACTTTGTCGCGTGAAGCTATATTTATTCTATGCTATCGCGAATTATGATTTCTCAAAAACTTTTTTGAAGGAACGCCACTTCGTCGAAGGTGACTTTATTTAAATTTAATCTCGGACAGGTCCAATCGGAGGATTTACGCCCAAAAAAAATTAATCTATTTCTCTTGTGTTCACTTGAGTTTATTTTTTGAAGTCTTCGAAAATCTTTACATTTACATTATCTTTTATTTAGCGGCAGACAGAAGAAATAAAACGTTAAAATATAGTTCACATCTGCTACTGGTTCTTCCGTACAAATTCCTTTTCATATTAGATTAGAATCATATGTCTACGGTCAACATTGAGTATTTAATTGTCTCCATCAAATACATACGCAAGTGAACGCGCACACAACAGCTCGCGCACGCACACTTAAGCGCGGACACATACACAGACACGTGCTCGTAAAGAGGCGCACGCACACATGTACATTCACGTACATTCGCACTCAAACAGTTACGTATAAAGTTGCTTTACACTTACACCTGTATATTTACATTTGGACATAATCAGGCGTATAATCATGCGTAATAATTTTGTACATACCTAATTATATAAAAGGCTCGTTGGAGTTTAATGACAAATTATTTTTATTAGTGTACGTGGCCGGATTATTTTGATGCTCAATTCTATAGTTAAAGAAATCTTATCATATCAGACTCCGTAGTTTTACGAGTTAGTCTATTTCATAAAACGAATAATCCCGAGCTACTCCGTCTCTCACTAAAATCTGAGAATAGAATCTGAGAATCTGAGAAGAATCAGAGAGATCTAACTCTCTACAGACTTTAATAGTGAACTAGTGTTTATGCGAAGGATAGCAGAGCTACAAGGAGGGAAGTAGTCGAAAGTGTTCGGTGCCACCAATGAACTTCTTGAACGACTTAGAACAGAAATGTGAGCATATTCCTGATAGTATCAGGTACTTCAAATAGCTTATAACTATATAAATAAAATGATAAGAGGACTACCGGTGTGCGCGCATCATGGAAAAACTGCTGGACAGATTTCAATTAAGTTTATTAGGTTTATTTTCTTAATAATTTAAGCGTCATCTTAAAATAATGTGACGTATGTTTTCTTGCCGTAGATTCGTGGTTCTTCCGACATTTTTAATGTTTTGCATAAAAAAATATAATAAGCAACGCAGGCGGAGCCGCGGCTACCGGCTAGTTGTTTATGGGATTATTGACTAGTACCTATTCATTGGTAATAAGACTTCAGGAATGGGATTTTTAGTAGCATTAGTCCATTTAGTCTTTTGGCAGGAATACAGTTAATATTAGTCACAATTTGTTCTCTTCGAAGTTGGTTCATATCTTGCTATTTTTGACGTCTAAAATGGTTTTTAGTGTAAATAAGAACTTAAACCACAACCTTAAGACCGAAACAAAAATTGTTTTAATAACAATAATATTATACATACATATACGAGTATATATATGTTGATGGTACTGTGTCGGGCGAAATCAAATTATAAAACTACAAAGAAATCTCATAATATAATATGTGAACTATAGAACTCGATTGAAAACTATATCTTAGATCTACGATCTGTTACGTGGGTTCTATTCTGAATGATGCACGCCTGGAAACAGCGGAACTCAACTGACAGTAAGTAATGCCTGTAATGTAGTTTTGGATTGAGCATGTTGTACCTACCTATACAACGAGGGTTATGTGGGGTATTCTAAATATCAGACCATATTTAAATTAGTCATATGTATAACACCTACTGTCATTATATGTATGCTAAGTAACCGATATTTCCTGGTCATTTTGTAATATTTATAAAACGTGTATTCAGCAAACTTACTGACAACCTTGTGTTACGAAGAATCGTCTTAACGTTATTAATACGATATGCAAAACCAGTCTAACAGATGATCCCTTTGATCTGACGAGGGGCCTTAGCGATATGTTATAATTGTAGGGCCACGACCTCAATTAGTGGACCTTATAATTGCGTTAATCATGAAATTACGTATAAGATCGTCGATTTCCGAGCGTCTCGGCTCCACGCACCGACCTTTAGGTACAGTCAACGATAAAAGTCGCTAAGCGTATTAATCCGTCCTTAATGATAACCTCGTAACGTTTTAATTATTATCTATATACGTGTAAAATTGTGCTCAAGTGCTTATTAGGACCCCAGACAGATTCTCAATGTTTTCACTAATTTGGTTGGTTTAATCATTTCGAATTTGTGGCAACGTCTTGCTGAAAGGAGCACAGGTCGATCTCCTACCAGGTAGTCTGACAACCTTAAAAACATGATGCAGCTGAATTCAAGACTTCACTTAGCCAAACTCTATCTAACATGTACGAAATAAATATTATAAATATTTTTATAACATTAAAGTTTACCAAGAGTAGAAAAGACGCACCATCACGCCTGTAATTGCCGAAGGGGTAGGCAGAGGAGTGTAGTGCAGTCCCACGTTTCACCAGCTACTGTTAAGTCCAATGGAATAGGTGTAAGGCTATTACCATACAGCGGGCACAATCGCAGCCTCCGAGTCACTACTAGAAATTTTGAATTAGATAAATAAAGATAGCAGCCGACTCGGAATTTGAAGCCAGTACCTCTCGATCGGCAGTCGCGCTTGCAACTACTCCACCAACGCTGTCGAGCGTAGAGTACCAAGAGTAAAGCGCTGAAATTCTGCGCTGGCCAACTTCGAATGCAGTAATAATGAAACCTCAGCATAATATTTTAATGAAAAGGAATCATTGGATATTTGTGTGTAAACGCAGCGTCTGTCTGTACTATACAATAAGTTAGCAGAGGTATTAGCATAACTGGTGACTAATTATTATGTTAACTATGTCCGTGTCTGCTAAAACACCATAATATTAAGTGAAATTTGCAATTCATAACTATACCAAGTTGTTTTGCAAAGGTCAAGTGGATAACAATGGGATATAATAAATATACACGTTATAAAACCATTAAAGATGTGATATACTATGAATTTTATTATGCAACTGGTTTTAATTGATGAATCGTCGAAGTGAATTGTACCCCTTTGTCTCCCCTTCGCGATATACTGGCGTGATGTTGTATGATATTATGATAATTATGTTCGTTTTATTTCACAGTAAAACAGAGTAAAAATCGTAACTGAGCAGGTACCTACATATACAATTTATTTTATCGAATCAAGTAAATAATATGTAAAGAAGAATCCTCAAAGCGGATTTAGTGCCTGGCTGCGATCATATACTTCACATCGAAATGCGATTTTTAATGTGATTTTAATATATACAATATCTATGAATGTACGTGATTTGCATACATACATATATGCACTATATTTATACGAGATAGATAATATAATCAGGTGTGTGCGTGAGAGTCATTTAAAAGTATAAATAAAATATTTTCGCAGATATATACCTACCAATGCCCCTGTCGTCGCTAACAAGTATCTTTGAATCGTAAATTGTGTCCTGATTTGGCGGTATTGCATACGCAAGGGCGTTATTTCCGAGGTTATTTTCAACAATTTAGCTTCAAGGAACTCAACCTTCGAGCTTTCACTAAGAGTCGATATGTGGCAGTAAAATACATATTTACGAGCATGATGAAATAGTTGTGCTCATTGCATAATCCCATTTATCGTTTTAATTGTCACATAATCTGTTAAAAATAGAATTCTGGACCCTGAATAAGTTTATACTTTTCAAAGGACTCATTATCACATACCGATAAAGGTAAGGCACAATATAAGTGTTAAAATTGGTGGTAATAAAGCTTTTATATTGATTTTTATTTTTATATATCTTAATTAAACGGAACAGTTGCGTATATTATATGAAAGAGGATAAAAGTTAAATAAACGCGCTTGATATGAGGTCATGACGCCGAATATGCGGCTGACACTCGCCGGGCGTGTTCGAAATACGAATATAAGAAAGTCGTTTTCTGTGAAAGAGTGTAGGTTTAAAAATGAGAAGTCCGAAAATGGCATGCGTGAATGAAGTCGGTAATTAAAGTAGCAGAAGCAAGGTCTGTAAGGAGAGAAATATTTGGCACTCGGCGCTCTGCCTACCCCTTAAGAGATCTGATAACACAATATAAAAATTATCATATTATATGAAACAGGAAAAAATCGTTTTCGAACTTACCTTATCTATCTTATTTAAAAAGTGTCGATTAACTTGCTCGTCTGTTAGTAGTGAAGCGATATTTTCCAACACAGGCAGATTCTTGAATGTTTAGCAGTACTTCGAAAGAATCTTTTGAGATAATAGATATTGATTTCTTTTAAATAGCTGTTAGGAAAAAACATTATAAGCTATGTATTTTTGAATCGATCGCATAAAAAATGACATGACCACATATTTTTTAATATATGTAAAAATACACCTGCCAAGTCAGGAACAGATATCTAATTTAAAATTTAATAAAAATCTGTTACACAAATGCAAATTCTCGCCAATCTATGTTACACATAAATACAAATACATATATTGAAATATACTGTCTCACTCTGCCAAACGACTTTTGGCACATCAAATAACAAAACTATTTTAATATAATATGGCGTTTGATATATCACATATGAATTTTAATTATTCTAGTTTTTCTTTTATGAGTTCTTTATTTATCAGTTTTATCGAATACAATATATTTAATTATCACAGGGAAATTAAAATGTCCTTGTTTCTCTATAAAAATACTTTATCTATACTAAATAATGACAATCTTTATTTATCTGCATGATAGAAACCATAGACTACTAGAAACTACATCACCGTACGCATAGATTGCAGAATTGTTGTATATTGACTTTATATTCTGTGGTGATATAGTTTTTAAATACATGTTATTTTATATACAGAAAGGAAGGGAAAAATTTCATAACAATTATCCCTGTAATTCTTTTATTGTATAAAACTTGTTATAACATGATTACAGAGTACGTAGCATTAGCAGGATTTGTTATAAACGAGACGCGTACATTGTGGCATTAAAATTAATATGTGTATGTAATATGTATAATCATGCCGCATTGTTTAGCTCGCGTGAATTATTAATGAAGTGCCACATCAATCAATTGAGTTCATGGGACAGCTCCAGGCTTTTAAATCCTTTGGTACTGTGACAAACAGTCTAGATAATATTTAAATGAACTTGGGAACGATAACCATTGAAACGAAAATGAATCTTTTGCATATATTTAATTCGATGCAAAACACTATTTGAACAGAAACAACAATAACAAAATGTAGATTATCTTGTCAAGTTTTCGCATTTAGCAGTCAACAAAATTAAACCGTAATAAAACTTTAAACTTATTTCATGGCACAAACTGTTGCATTACCACAGCCGTGGCGCGCCTCGGTGTTCATGGATTTTTTGTATCTGGAACGGCGGCGGCGGTTCCGCGTAACATTCGCCATTGACATCTAAGCAGCATGGCCATGTTTACGTTCGCGGGTTACGGCGTGTGTTTACAAACAGTAAATTGTTTACACTGACACGACGCGGCGTCACGGCGCGTCACGGCGCGTCAGAGCACCGCCTCGCCCTGCGCCGCCCAATCCTTTCCAACTGCGTCTTATTGCACTTTATAATTGTGTTTTCCAACTTCTGTTGTTCGCGTTCTACTATACTATCAGATACGCCGTCATCGTATCGCCCGCGATTGTATAAGCGCTCACGCTCGCTACTATTTTAGTACGTTGTTTATCGTTCGCGCGTATTTTTGTAATACGCAGTTAGTTACTTTGATTTATTAATATTTATACACTTTATCCATACATTGTTTTTTGCACTAATAGTATAATTTGTTACGATTGTATGTTTTTACGTGACAGCTTATAAATATACGAATTGAATAATTGGATGAATTCCACGTAGTTAGGTGGCTTAAAATCAGTAAGCATGGTTTAAACAGCTTTGTTAATTGGGATCTGTCATTTATTTAATATTTTTTTTTAAATAGCAAATGTAAATACTTATTTTTCATTACATCTATGATCTATCGAAGTGGAAATTTTTAGGTGATCGGAGACTAGAAATGAATTGTAAGATTAACGGCATTTGGAGTGATCGACCTCCATATAAATATATAAATGACCGTTAGTGACAATTTTTATAAAACTTTCCACACTCCACATCACTTTAATATGGAGGGCTGAAGACCATACTAGGAGTTCGTTTCGGTTTTAAGAAACCAATTAGTTTTATTACTTTTTTTTTAATAATTACTGAAAGGTAGTTTCTAACGAACTAGTATTCGTATCCCATATCAGCAGCTTGATGGAGTATGCTCCAAGCCTTCAACTGCGGTACGGCATGAAAAGGAAAACCTTTTAACTTAATAATAACAGTATAAAATGATTTCGAGATTCGGAGAAACGAAATCCAAATACGCTGTGATATCACACGATATTTATTTTTCTTTTCAAGCTCATTGCGAAAGAACTCGTTGATTCTTTATGTATGAAGACTTGTTAGACAGTTTTAAAAATAGACATAAGCGAACAAGACGTTGTGCGAACAACACTTCATACTAAGCTGAATTCTGGTAATTTGCCCGCTAAAGTACAATGAATCAGCCTTCAGGGAGAGTATGTATTACCGTCTCTCACTAGTCTACGTACTGTGTCTCCTGTATTAACAATATCACGATGATTATCTGGTATAAATTTGTTGATTATTTGGAAAAGTAGCTGAACTTACTAAATGAGCACACCAAAATACACTTCTGACACTTTATAATTTTGACAAAAAAAAAAAAAATTCCTACATTTTTGTTTGTCATGGTAATTAAATTTTGTTAGCATTTCGTTTGCGAATATTATATAGAAACGAACATAGAAATATAGCAGGAGCAATCAGAACATTTTCTTGTTTTAAGTATTAGCGATTTTAAATCAAATACTGGCCAGGATTCATACGATATGTAGAGACATCCCTGTTGATGTGATTTGAGAAGACTATAAAAGTTAGGAGACAAGATAGAATATAGCTTTAAATCTAAGACAAACTACATTTCTTACTAGTCTCATACTAATCAGTGCACTATTTGCTATTAATTCCATACAGACATAGTTACTTCAAGAGTCAGCAAACAATATGTGTTCATACAATAAATGTAATCAGCAAAGGAAATGATTATGGAGAGGAAACTCTCGTTTCTTCTCTTGTTGACTTTAAAATAATAAAAAGATAAAGATAATATAGATAGGAGTGTAAATTAAACCTTATGAACGGCTATGATACCTCGGGCAGTCTTATCGAATGATACTGAACTTCCTCTAGTTAATCAGTGTCTATTAAAAAATATCATAGTAATCTCCTGTAATAAATACCAACTTGTGGCTATTAAGTCAAGTGTAATCTTGCTGTCCCGATTCTCTGTACTTGTATCCACCTCAAGAACCACAGTTGTGCACTTAGAGAGGAAAAGTGTTTGACGGCGCTGATATAAATGCATAATTATTATAACAAGTACTCGCTTAACTATTCAGTTGCATAGGAAATTATTGTAACGACATGTCCTCTCAACATTGTATCGTGTTTGCGCGCGACGTGCACTTGCACACACACTCACATATTTATTATTGCGTAATGTTGACGTCAAACCACAAATTACGCAGATTCAATAAAGCAATAACTGTGCTATACATATTTATAATGTAATAAAAAACCGATGGCAATATCGTTCGTAATTCCCTTCCTGTGTTCTATAACGTTTGTAGTTGTTTATAAACAAAACAATCACGTCTTTAAATGACACTATGGTAACTAGTTTAAATTTACATTTTTAACGTGTTTCGTAGCTCATGTTTTTACCCTATTAATATTAGGAATATAATATTTTCGTTCGAAATTATAGGTAACGTTGTTTTTGACAGTTCTTGATGTGTTATAGTGTTTTACCGTTGTTTAATTGCACTCGTGTTCCAGGGAATATAGTTTTTTTTCTAATAGTTAGAAGTATACAAATACAAAGTTTTTAATTGTACAATATGTTGTCAATGCAATGAATAATTAAAAAATATATAAATAAAAATATTTTTCGGCTAGCATTGGTACCTATGGCAAGGTTTAGCGTATCGAATATAATTGACATTTTTTCTCAAATATATTTTTAATGCTTACATAGGAGTCGCTAATAGCAACGGTTAATTATTTACTCTCCCGTTCCAATTTCAAAGTTAACGTTATGAAATTATTTACTTATTATGAAATTCATCATTATTAATAAACTTATTAATGGGTCTTAAAATTAGTGTTTTGGTATTGAAAGTTAAAATATCTCGTAGATCGTGAAGAATTGAATCAGTCTATTAACTCTTGTGGTGATGTATTTGGATAGGAAACAAGATATGATAAAATTATTTATATAACAAGAGAGGTTTAACGAGCAAGCTGAAATATCAAAGACTCGTAGACAACCGTAAATATCCGTTTTGATATAAAACAGAGCAACGATAATTAATAAATACTGAATGAATGAATACATGTACTCTCGTAAAACTAGCGAGAAAGAGTCGCAACAGAGCAAGAAAGTTTGCGAGGCAGTCAGAATACTCGGTATATAAATAACTTTTGCTTACTCAGTCGTCCGGTATGGCTCTAATTCGAGTGGAAGCGCTCGGTCACGGCATCTCGTGCAAGGTCAAACGGCTGATTGTGGTCACTGGTCAGGCGTGACCTCCTGGTGCGTTTTATTGCATTGAAGGTATGTTGGAATTTCTAAACGTGTCATCGTTGAAGGCGGTACTTTGAACATTCCATCATCAACCCATTTCTCGTTCCACTGTTGGACAATGCTAACCTATGGACAATGCTAACAGAATGAGAGCCGTCAAGTCGAGAGAGATGGTTAGAGCTGAGTTGTGATACGCTGGCCGCGTACCAGGTCGTTTTGCGCTTTTTGCGTAGCAAAAGATACGACACAATGTACATATATATGTATGTATATAATGATATATAAACGGATAATGTAAATATAGTAATGAAAAAAATATTTGTTGAAAGTATTACTGAATGTAAACGTATTTCCAAATCAGCGATATTTAAACAATTCTATTGAATTTTCAAGGATCGAATAAAAATAACTTCAACGTCGCAAAGTCATAAAATAGGAAAATAGCAATATTTCAAAATATACATTAAATATTTTAAAACAGTAAAATATATAGAATTATATGTACACGTAATTTGTATATTATGCTAATTTAGCTACAAGTCGAAAGGCGATCGGCCTTGTAAGGCGCCGCGAGTTGTCCCCAGTACCTACTTACATCTAAACGACAACTGATATGTATAATTGTGCACTTCTTGATTATTTTCTTGATTGACCTACGTATACATTATTTTAAACGCAACCTTACAAAAACAGAGCAGTTTGTCAACTAACACTTGAACATTTACAAAACAAATGTATACATCTGGTTAATAATTCAACTTTAATATAGTATTCCGTTGGACAAAGTACCTACATAGTAGGTATACGAGTAAAACTTGAAAATTATTTAGGTAAACTTAACTAATCTAAAGTGAGATTGCTACACTGCTTACACCGTTCTACCGCCTCGGAGAGATGCGGGCGTGATGTTATCTAAGGGAGATAGTATGTAACTTGTATTTTAACATATTCTATGCTATATATTTTTTGTAACAATTTTATTATCCCTATTTTTTCCCTACAAGAAGCAACTTTACTAGGAGTAATAACATGATATTAAATAATGCAAACGTACGCAGGCTAATACGCGGAGCGCGTCATCTCCAACGCGTCATCTTTTTTCAACCACCGAGCATTTGCGTCTACAAGGGTTATGTTACATATATCTATATTGTTTTGTCCTTTAAAATATCATAGGAAATTAGTCACCATTACGTCTTTTGATTTCGAAATGACGATCGGATGACTATTCCCGTTCTAGCAACTTTAATGTTCTATTAAATTATTGTCCGCATAAGAATACGTAATAAGTATTAAGCAACAAATATTATTGCAAAAACACATACATTAAATTATTATTAATTAAGATAATTATTTTCATTCATTTTCCCTTCATTAATACGTCAAATATGTGGCACATATACAGTAGACTATAATGGCGATAAATATAAATATTAGGTCTCTCATCGAACGCTGCAACTGACGGGAACTACAACTCCAAGATGGAGTTTGATTATATCCGAAACAAGGTGGTCTTTGTCGAAAAAACGTACGTGAATTAAGCCGCTACATGACTTGATTCCCAAACAGCAAGCCCAGGGATTATGGACAAAAACCCCTCAGGGGATGTTCAGCAGTAGACGTGGACAGGCTGATAAAGATAATGTCGTAACTTTATTAATTGTTAGTTCAGTTACTGTGTTGTTTTAACTGTTAGCATGTTAGCCTGACAGATATTCCTTTTTAATTTGCAACAATATTTAAAGTTCAATAAAACGTAATTTGATATTAATATGACTGTCTTGCTAGTCGAGTATTAGCAATGCGCGACAACTGATCGGGAGGTCCTGAGTTTAAATCTCAGGTTGGACGCTATTGGATTTTCTAATACAAATTTCTAGTATCGTTTCGGAGTCTGGATTTGTGCCCGGTTTATGACAATTGACTTACCACATATTCCACGAAACGTAAAACGTAACTGGCGTAACGTGTTCATGTGTGTACTACCCTCCACTGCCTATCCCTTCGCGGATCACACACGTGGTTTACTGTAATATAAATACGCCTACGTAGCCATATACGTGTTTCCCTGTAATAGACCACACATTAGCCACGTGTGTTAATATGTACTTGTATCGTTCGAGCGTGGTGTGATAGGTTCGGATCGCATTACAGCAATGAAAGCAAAATTTTATGTATACCAGCAAAGTGTACTGTTACATAAACTGCACATATTGCTCATTTAGCGAAATTAGGCAGGTTTATTGAACGACGAGTTTAATTCAAGGTGATAAATCTTAATTAAATCACAGCTGTCGTCCAATACATGACCAAATATTAACATTTTTAAGACATGTATTTATATGTTTTACATAGTTTTTCTAGTGAAGAGTGCAAATTTTTTAAAAATAATTTTACATATGATTTTTTTACTATGTTATTCTACATATGATTGTTTTACTATGTTATTCTACATTGTTTCCCAAAAAAAAAATCCGACAGTCGAACCCAGAATTCATTACCAACTTTTTAATATATTTGTACAGTGCACTTCGAGCTACGTCACAATATATCAAAATATTCGTACCATACTATCGTAAGTTCATGTGCCGTTAGTACAGGATAAAAAAATCTATTAAACTGAAATTTTTTTTCTTATTGACTGTACAGTATGTTTATTGCCAATTTATAGGTACCACATAATTGGTAAGAAGTTTGCACAACGATTTTTCAAGCGGCTGTACCTTTGGGAATGGTTTTAATGGCTTTGATCTTCCTTTTAAAAACCACACGGGTTAAATACACGATAAATGTTCATTTCTTCACTATTACTGAATTAATTTTAACCCTTTAATCGCTAACGGAGAAGGCTTCACGCCTTACTATTATCGTTAAGAACAAAACGATTCACCTATCCAATTAGATATTTAAAAATGTATCGTTGCATGTAAATATATAGTCACATTCACCTTTAAAACGTAATCTGATATATAAATACATACCAATCTATAGAAATTAAGCTATACCAACATCTTGTACTAAAATATCGAGTTACGAGCAGATCAGTTCGGTACAAAGCGATAATAGTAAAATTCGTTAAGACAATCAACGGATTAAGTGATATTGCTGCTATCTGACGTAGAAAGTTAAGATACCAATCTGTATCACTGACTAATTAAATTTGAACGGAAGAGCGAAAGGGCACCTCTCAGTGCGGGTTAAATGAACGTGATTAGTAAAACGATATCGCTAATTGGAGGGTCAGCAACAGCGATTAAGTGCGGATAGAAAATAGACTTAAAATATCTTTTCTTCGATATTTTATATTGTAACACTTTTTGAGTACACATTTGTATTAAAAAATATATGTTTAAATAAATATATTTGCGTAATGTCACGCCTATTTTCCATAGGGATAGGCACAGCCATTAGGTTATGGTCGTGGCAAAAATGTTTTTGCCAGTTCTTCAATAATTAATTTAAATGTAGGTGGATGCTCTGTATTAAAGGTATTTATGACCCAGTCGTTTCCGAATCGTTTAAATCAAATCCGTATGAGTCTGTCTCTTACACTACGTTAAAATATGAAAAGCGACTAAGACTTACTACAGTACTTAGTACTAAGTAGTACGTCGCTCAGTAAACATTGTTTAGCCTTAATTGTAAAAATATACCGAAGTCCGCTAATTTATTAACACGTGTTTGAGTCACGTCCATTACAGCTCTTCGCACTAACCGATGGCCTTAAAGCGATCTCTTAAAACAAAATTTGTCTTTAACACAAACACAAAGTAATTCATATAAATACATTAGTCTTACACACACATGTGAACAATTGTAGACAATATTCGTGTAGCCTAAAATAGTACCTACATATATCGGTTTCGTTCTATATTTGAGCTCGATTATAAGTTTCCAAAGCGTAATTCACTTAAATCATTTTATTAGTCGTTGTGTGGTTCGTTTAAACAGACATTTAAAAAAATATTTGACTATTCCTGTATCACACACGAATTATTGTATTTAAATTTATTACGGGTGCAGATTTTATCCTCAGTGATGTCATTGTTGGCGTAGAGTTACTGTTGCTAACCGTATCGCCACCGGCCGCGGCGCTGCATCGTACCTGTGATTCATTATGTATTTCCATTCTATTTAAAATTTTCAAATTTATACATTTTAACTGGTGAAACGGGGGGGGGGGTCCTACACTCCTCTGCCTACCCTTTCGGGGATTACAGGCGTGATGTTACGTTTAACGTTTTTTTAATCCATACTTTAAACTTTGTTTAATAACCTTCTCAGTTGGATAAAGTTGGACTAGATGTCCAAATAGATACTGACGTAGGTTTCCTCTATTTTAATAATTAGTACCTAATTTCGTGTAAACAGAAATTGTTACCAATTTTTTTAAGGCAGCTTCCAGTCACCATCATATTAACGTATATACCTATACTACACTAATACATCCTAAATTAGGGCATATTCTTACAATTTCCATTCCAATTACCTACCAATCTGTTCAATGTACAACACGTACCTATGTTATATATAAACGATACGTAGGTACGTAGTCATAAAATATATTTGTATACTAAATTTTGAATATGAATATCATTGTAAGATACCGCAATTTCTGTGATTGTTATTAATTTATAACAGTTTTCTAACAAATACAATGTGGGGAAACTAAAATATTTCTGTTAAAAATGATTACAGCAATCGTTTTGTATGCAATCGCTGGGTAATAAGAGATTATACTTCATATAACATCTTAACGTAATTCTTCATAATGTCTTGGAGAATATTATAGAGCAATCTAAGGAGTGCAGGTTCCCTTACAACGTTTTCCTTTACGGGCACAGCAAGTGACATTTAATTTTAAGACGCATGTTACTTTGTAGAGTGCATTTCAAGATTCAAAAGGTCGAATTCAATCTCACTGCATGCTACAGTGAGATAAACTAAAAGTACTGTAATTGTCTCTATTACTTTTTATACATAACACACAGTCTAGCCGGTAGGATTGTACACGTAATAATAATAATAATCGAGCTGAACACAACAATACAGCGTGCTGAGGAAAACCGCACAGTCCACGCGTACCCGTCGAGTTAATGTAGGAAAATTATATCAAAAATGACAACGGTCGCAGTAATGAAAACTCTATGTCAAATTAAATGTACCACATATGTATATTTACAGTTTTATTTATATTTATAATGTCTTATTAATTAAAAGTCAATTTAGAGCAATCAAAGATATTATTAATTTACCACACTTCATTAATGACGAATTTTTGCAATAAATACAATATACCTATTAGCAGTCTCACATTTTTTATTTATTGAAACTTAATCAATAGTCTTATTAATAATAGATATTTTCATAACAATAACAACTTACAATTTCGCGATATTATTATTATTTACATGTGTATGTGTGTGCGTGCGTGCGTGATTGCGTGCGCGTGTGCGTGCGTGCATCTGTGTGTATTTCTGTTCTTATATTGAATTGTGCAATATCAGTAAAACAGTAAATTAGTGTCCCCGAGAGGAAAGAGATTAGTTATCTCTACCTCTCAGTAAAAATAAATGAAGACTGAATGCATTTTTAATTTATATAAATTGAAAAGACGTTATCTTTTGAAAAAGGAGACTGAAATCGGAGATGATTACAACCGATAACTGAATAAAACTACGCTGTGATGTAACAGCAGCCTTACGTCGACAGCGGGAAATAAACGAGCGTAGATGTCATTGAGGAGACGAGATACATAAATAGCACCAGAAAACTTTGGTGTGAGAGCTTAAAAGTGTCTACCAATCGCAGTTGGCCTTTGCACGTGGCGTTTGTACTAGTACATACATATAAATTGGCAACCACGACCTTGACAACTGAAAGGCTATCAGAGCGAGTATTGCTTCAGAATTTGTTACGATTAAAAGATTCGAAGCTTTGTTTTTAAATTTGGAAAATTGATTATTGTATCATTTTATCACGCCACATGCACTACGGGAAGACAGAGAGCAGTAATTCCCTAATATCTCTGCGGTTAAAAAATATAACATGATTTTTCTACAATGGTCGCTTTCTTTCTATTTTATCGTGTTTTGCAATTATTTATAGCAGTTGCCGTTAAAAGATAGGATTTGAGGTTAAGTTGATGTTGACTTTCCTTTAAATCTATGTATTACAATGAACATTATTAAACTTATTTTGTTATTATTTAAAAATAAATAGCCTGGAAACCTCATTACGCACTGTTCTTAAAGATCAGTCATTTTGATTGCTTTTCGTAGAAATAGGTATATTTAAATAGCTGGTAAATCTGGTGTTAAAGCTCGTAAAGGGATAAACCGAAATTATCGTTCGATTTTCTTAATAGCCTCGCAAGACTACAACCTTTGCTTTTTATATCCGATCTAAAACAAGAATTATACTTTTAGTGTACATATTTAATGTAGGTACTAGATTTGTATCGCCGACCATTACTGTACCAAGTACGGCTTGGATTCGAGTCCTTACGCTTAAAATTTTATGTTTCATTCCACCAAGTCTATGTTTCCTCACTTCGCGCTGATGTAATAAAGTTGACAGTCGTTTGAAGTTCTGTCCTCCAGATCCCACTATACTTAGCCCACTCGTGCTCATCACGCGTCCGTGAACTCGGAGCGAGCGCATTCCATCGTAAACTATGACATTTAACTGACACTGCACCTCTATTGCACGGCTGACATTTGTAGTGTGGACCTTGGGACTGGAAATCGACTTCAACGGGGCAAACTGCTCAATAAATTGACAGTTTTATCACTGGCACCTAATAAGTCGCAATCTAGATGCACGCGTGTTACCGTACTGGATATCTTTTGCGACGTTACTTTTAAATGGGCGACAGTAAAAAGTGAAGTAATAATAATATTATATTGAATCCTAGGATGTAATAAACGGTGTATGGAAGCGAGTGGCATTCAAAAAGCATTCTCAACTTCCAATTTTTTTCATTTTGTTTTATGTCAAAAAAACTTGCTTACTTTCATTTAACATTCATTTTAAAATCTACCTTTGTATGGTTTTTAGTTTTCATTTAGGATATACATATTAGTCTCTAAAAGTAGGCTGAATATATGGACTTAATTTTGATTGTAGAAGAAGTCTGTACGGATAAATACTCGTATATTTGCCCCTTCCTATTCTTTGCCTGGCCCGTAAGATCCCTGACATTATTATATAATAATATGATGTATTTGACGTATACATATAATGCACAATTATTAACAGTTACAAAATATACCTAAATTGAAATTCACATTTACCTTTTAAACATTCATGTAGTGTACGAAGATTGATTAAACTTACCTTTACTTCTGCCGGGTTACCCTTGCGTATTGCAACCGGA
>DWME01003069.1:0-19189 GCA_018244795.1 Parelbella ahira ahira | reverse complement strand
TAGGTCATCTAGGGAGAGAACGTGCCTAGAGCATAGTGAGAAATTTGACCAATTTCAGCATTTCATCACCAATAGGGATTTTATTGACAATATTTGTTTTATAATTAGATTACTTAAAATCAACAGAAATAATAATTTTTATGGTATAATAATTATACTTTCCTTAAATGTCATTATTTTTCTCAATGAAATGCATATGTATGTTCACTTCGCTGCATTAAAAAAAGCCATTAACTATGTCAACTGTTTATACAAACATAATTGCTAAATAAGTATTTGAATAATTTTAATTATATGGCTGTACTTTATCAAGAATAGGTAATTTTTATTTTTGTAATGTTCATCGTTGTTTTAATAAATTTTCACTCTACCTATTTAAATATTACATTGGGCGAGATCTTTAAAATATGTAACTTTTACTATACTACGGGTTGTATATTAATAGAAGAATAAAAAATAAAATATATAAAGTATACAATTCGTAATGCGCATATGCAATTGACCCGTATTCCCAATAGGGCATTAATGTTTGCGTCGCAACAGTAATGAGATGCATCACACTTAATGGCTGTATATATGACGGTTGCACACAATCCGATCAATATTGCCTAATTAATTAGTCGGCGGACACGTTAGTGGCGCTCGCCGGCGACGGACGCGCGAATCGTTGTTATTATAGAATTCATTACTTGCACGGAAACTGCAGCTTGCGCGTCCTTGTCCGACTGAGCAATACCGTGTCCACGTGGCCATTATCAATTCGATATATTTATTGCGTATGCAATCCTGTTATTTATATATATACGTTTTGTGTCGTGTGGCAATGAATTGGCCAATCAATTCGGTCACATTTATTGCAAATAACTTATAACACGTCGACTCAATTACTCGAAACGAATCGTTGATATTTATTGTTCAATAGAATTCCTTTCCGTTTTAACGATTGAGTCCGTTTCTAATTTATAGAGAATTACGCCAATCGCTGTTATAGGTTCCGCTATAAGTTTCGCTTTCAGTGCAATATAACGTCGAAGTGCAGTCGCAGTCCTAGTTGCGCTATTATTTAGCGTTTTCAATGCGTTTAGTTAATACAGAATGGAAGTAGCAGCGAACAAAATAACTGGTCGGATCGGCGAGTTTGTGCGTGCAGCGCTGGCATAGCGCGACCCCCCGCTCGGCGCTCGTCGGCGTGCCCTCGCTCGCCGTAGCTATACATATGGGTCGAAGTCGGACGGAGCGGAGTGCCGGCGTCGCAATATCAGCCCGGTGAAATCGCTCGCCCGCCCGCCTCGTCGCACCGCGCGCCTCGCCTGCGCCAGTCGCTGTGCGCCAACTGAAACGCGCGCACCGCGTACCGCAATCGAACCTATCCCTCGTATAATATCCCACGATATTCGCTCCGCCGTGCGCCGACCGTTGCATCGCTCTACGTGCTCCTATTACCGGCCTCCGGTGAATTTCGAAGTTGTCGCTCCTTCGGCGAATTGTCCGTTCGACTCACCCCCGTGTCTCGTTAGCGTGTGAGTGAAGAGTGCATGTGAGCGGCTCGCCCTAATCTGTGTATCCGTGTCGTTCTGAGAAGGACTCAAGACGGCCGTCATCATAAGGCTGCCCGCGAACACAGTAAGTATCGCATCGGCCGCATGACTCCTCGATGTAAAATGGGACGATTCTTATCTACATTGCCGATTGGCGGCTGTGTGTGTGCGAGCGTGGCGACGCGGCTGCGCCCGTGGGTGCGTGACATCCGACCGCTCTCTTGTCTGTGTGCGTTGGCTCAATACTCGTGGCTTCTATTTTGTGGCGGTGTGACTAGATGTTTGTTTTTATTATCATATGACCGGAGTTTGCTGCGATGTTTCAAATCACCCACCTTACTGTTCTTGCAAGTATGTATGAAAGATATGTACGCATTTCGGTTTTGTTATCAATTACACGTGTTACAGTTTTTCTTGTTCTACAATTGTTCAAAAAAAGCATTTGCTAACGTTCTCAAAGCTAACCATTTATGTGGGATTAGTAGAACTATTAAGTTAGTTTGATTAAAACAGCTTATCCGTCGGAAATTTGTACGGATCGTTTATCTAACGAATTTCTCTAGCATGCTAATATTTCTAAGAAAAAATCTTATATTTTGAAGCGTTTGATAGTTTGATATTTTGAAGTTTTCAATAGAATAGGTAAGTCAACATTATTTAATTAAAAGAAAATATTATAATTGATAGCAGTTTAGTAAATATATATTTTCTCTTGTTTAGATTATATAATTTATTATAGAGTAGGGGAAAACGAGAGTGATAATAATGTAGAGATCTGACAGAGTCAATAGTTCCGCGCTTTGGACTCGAATTAAAGCCCAAACCTAGTTTTTTCTATTTGATATTCAAATCATAGCAAACATGATTGCTGGCATTAATTATTATCTATATTTGTTTTCCTGGGGAAATGTTAAATATTTAAAAAAGCTACGAAATCTCTACCGCAGACAAATTGTGCACATAGTTATATAAAAAAAAAACCAGTATGAATGTTGTTAAGAAATTAATGTGAGATACAATCCTATAGTGTATTTTAATATACTAAGCTTTTATATAGTGTACCTCTAAAAGTCACAGATTGAAAATTGCTATTTCTTTATTTTACAATGTTTGGGTTTTTGTTCAATTTACATGTGTGGATGGTTTAGTTCCACTGATATCCGTAAGTTTATTATATACATATATGGACTATTGTTTTATATTACGGGCTGTCTATTAACTATTAAATGTGATTATAGTACATTAAAAATTGTTATAAAAACTACATACCTCTCAACACTTTCAAGAATTACTCGTGAACATTTGAAGGTTATAAAACATAACATCACGCCTGTAAACCCCGAAGAGGTAGACAGAAGAATGTAGTACACTCCCAAGTTTCACCAGTTACGTTTGAATTCCATTGAATAGATGGTGAGCTTATTGCCATACACCGGGCACAGATCCAAACTCCGAGTCACTGTTAGAAATTCTAAATTAGAAAAATACTATAGTACCCGACAAGGGCTTTGAACCCAGGACCTCCCTATCGGCAGTCGCGCTTGTAACCACTCGACCAACGAGGCAGTCTAACGTTATAAGGCTTTCTATTTTAAGTATTGTTTGATAAAACTACATTTTACTATCAATTTTTCCATATGGTGGTTACTATAGAGTACTATAGAGTTCAGGATATTCTATTGAGTAAATATAAGACTATAGAGTAAAAATATACTATAGACTGTATAGTATAGAGTAAAGGAGAGTTGAACTAACACGTGACATAAAAATGACTGACAGACAGAAAAGTGTCTCAATAATATGACGTAAAATTTGTACCAGATGAGAATCAAACGCACAACCTCAGGTTTAATTAATTGTCAGTTTTGCTAACCATTGAACAATATACCACTTTATTATATTATATGTATGTGTACAGGATACACTCCCACTGTGGGAGTGTATTACACTCCTCTGCCTACCCCTTCGAGGATTACAGGCGTGAATTACGTTTATGTGGAGTATATGATATCAATTTGTGTATAATTAGCCGTATTAAGATGCAAGTCATCGTGATTATTATAAGGTAAACGTTAGATCACTCTGTAGATACGGTTTTCGAATAGATAGGGAATAATTTGAAATTTTGGACTTAATAAATAATTAAGTTATTAAATATTTATCGCTTACCTTACTTTATGATATAATTATGGACTGTTCAATACTAGACTATGTTATTAAGTATATAGAAAGATTGTGAAAGAGTGTGAAATTCAGTTTAGTTCAGGTCGAAGGTAGAATTAAGTAGTGTCAATAGTTAGCCAAACTTGTTCCTGTCATGACTTGTATTCTATGAACGATTTCCGACAATGTACACACTATTGATTCGCTTCGTGTAACATAGTCGACGACGAGCTTGATTACGAATGCGTCGATTGTTACGCGTTTAGAAATCATTTTCTATCGATTACCATATCGCTGTTATCAGAGCGTGGTTTGTGTACATTTCTCGGAGACTGATTACTTAATGCGATCTCACGCCCGCCGACCTCCGCGCTGACAACGTCCTAACCGCCCCGGCGTGGCACAACGTTTCTCGCATTTATTTCTTTGTCGTAAAACCCACAGCGGTGGAGTGAATGTCGGCGTATGGCACATTCCTCCGTCGGTGTCGGCCGTTCATACAAATTATACGACGTGTGTTACGTATAGCTGTTTAGGTGGGCCGTCATTATTTATGTTCTCTAACAGTCGGCCCGCTAGTGTGGGTTAAAATCGGAGCAGTCAGCTGATCAGGCGTGTGCGTATGTGTGTGTGTGTGCGTGTGTGTGCGTTCTTCGGGAAACACCTTTCGATGACGTATCCGAGCTTCGTTTAATTGGACAGCCGCATTGTTCACTTATGTTTTTAACGTGTTATTTGTATTCATCTCTGTTGCTATATCGCAACGTGTTTCTCAAACATTGACATTACCGTTTTTTTTAATCGGCTGAGGTTATATGTACGAGTTTTGTGTGGATTGTAATTTTATAATCTTATCTTCTTACACATATATTTTAGCATACGTTAATGTTTTCTTTTGTAATTGTGGCTGAGTTCTCATATCTTGTGTGCAAACGGTACGAGACTGAAGATCATTGAAAAAAATTTCACTGTTTTTGGCGTTAGAGCAACTCTGGCTTGCGAATAAAATAAGGTCGAGGAAAATATCAGTAAAGAAGTATGCACCGGCGGTTACACAGCCTAAGCCGCTGAAGCCTCAGCAATACACTTGGCTACATTTAAAATGGTTACGTACACGTTGCGACGTAGGTAATCTCATATTGTTGCCGTGATCGCAAACGATACGATAGCGCACGTGTACCAATACAAGTAAAGTGTAGTGTAATATATTCAAATGTATTACGATAAATAAAACGAACGCCTAACGTGCGCTGAGGATATTAAAGGTTTCTAATGAATACGGCTCCGCGGCGGCGAACGTGTCATTCGGTAGAAAAACCTCGAGCCGCGGCCGGTGATTATGTTCGCTCGCTCGATCGCTCGCCCGCCGAGCCATCCTACCTACACCATAATTTTACCGGTCCTATTTACTTCCAGTCATCATCATTGCAGCGCGATGAATGTTGTTTTTTTTTTCTACTCAACTGTCAAATCACAACACGCGGTCCACGAATGATGTTTAGTTTGTCGCGTTGTGTTTTTGTTGCCGGACCGAGCGCGTCGCACAATTCGTAGATGATTTCACATCATGACACCGACGGTTCCGGTGTTTTTATTGACGATGGAAAATATTTAATGTCGTGGCGTGTTCGTCAGTCGTAAATAAAAGCGCTTCTTGTCTACTAAATGCACTTAATTATTTGACATCGAAACGTCACAGTGGCGGCGGCGGCGGTGGCGGCGGCCGCCGGGGAGAGTCGCACTTCGGGGCCACCATTTCGCTCCCCTTCGTCGTCACAAATAAATAAGTCGAGGCCGGCATTCGACAACAATAATAATAATTCGCCCGGGCCCGATCAGCTGTTTCCCCGACACCGACCCGAGTAACAGGTGGCCTATAAAGACATTCAATAAACTGTACCACTTGTCTTCACTCGGGATCGTCTATTTTACACAAATACACACACACACGCGCGCGCTCGGCGCGAGCTCATTCCATCAACCCACAAGCACACTTTTTCTCCTTTGTCAATGTGAAGGCAAATCGAGAGGTCATTGCACTCCGTCTCGTAATTAATACGCAGCTTTTATTGTAATGTTTAATTGCATTTGATTTCTTTAAATTATGATAATTGAAAAAAAGCAAGAAATTACTTAGCCTCAATGTTGTTGAGACGTTGAACGGACTTTTCCGAATTCGTATTCAAAGTAGTACGTTAAATTACTTTGTTTGACTTGTTAACTAGTGTCAAGGAAGCGTTTATAATATTACACGGCTCATAAATTTTCATTTGGCGTTGTGAATTCATTTAGATATTTCACTATTTGTGGATTTGATTAGATTCTATCGTTTTTATTCTGCGTATCCATTCATAAGACTTTCTTTCGGGATCTTTGATTATGTTGTACGTTCTAGAAAGATTATTATAATATAAAGAAAGTCTCGTTTGCCTAAGCTACCAATAGAAATCTTGCTATGCATCGATTGGAGCATTTTTAGCTTAGCACTTTTTGATAATCATAAATTTTTTTTATAAAATTAAGATCTAAAATAACACGTCACATTTAATTTTTTATTCTGTTTAGCTTACGGCATCTGATTCCTCCGCTGCTCAGTCATACACCGAGACAAATGCATGGGTACAAATGAATGGTGATGATTAATTTGAGTTTTTGCGATAGACTTTTTATAATATAACTTTGTGGAGTCATGATAGAGCAAAACTGATTTGGTCCGATCTGTTCACTGTTTATGTTGAGCTTCATTCATATTTAGAGGGGCTTCGTATAGTTTAGTATTTTTTTTTTTCATTTTTCGATCATTTTATCTTTCCAGTCTTGGACACTGGTCGCCTTTCAGTTAAGCAGTGATAGTGTTTAATAAATTCATCCTCTCGCTCGGAGGATTCTGGGTTCAAATCCTGACGCGCGCTTTATAAAAATTTTCGTTGTAAGATTTGATATTAATTGTTATAAGGGTGAAGTAAATCCTTATGACGAAATCTGCACACCTTAGAAATCTCAAAGACGCACTTGGACAGCCTGGCAGACAATGGCCTTACGCCTCGCATTCTTCATAGAGAAATAAATGTATGTATATTGTCATAATTAGGAGTTGCTTGAACGGAGGTGTTCGTTTATCATTCTACAGCTTGATAAAAAGCATATCATCCGATAACAATTTGCTCATTACTGTTGTTTACGATAGCCGGACGTAATGCACAATGTTAATGTTACAACCGGAAGCGATTTGTAATCTTACCGTTATCATTTTAGTAGTTATCATAACCCGTGAAGATATTTATATCGAAATTGTTCATTTTATTACAAGGAACACGGTGGCGTTATCTTTATTTAAAACTCCTATTCCTGCCGGCCCTTTCACCAGTTAGACACCAATTAATATTTATTATTAACGACTTTTACTCCTATCTCTATGAAGTGTTTTTTCTGCAGTCCTGTTCGACGTCGGTTCCAGGTGTCTCTGTGTTCCACAGTGGCCACTTTTGAATATATCCCTGCTGCGTTTGTAATTGTCTTCGCTTAAAAAAAGGCTTAGAATGTTTTGTTAATGGATTATCACCCTCACCAGAAAGCTATATTCCAATTAATGAACCCTTATTTCTATAACTGCAAAAATATTTTTTGTATTTGCTCTATATAGGTACCTACATCTCTTTTATAAGATCATCTATGGTTAATTAGATTACAAAATTAATTATAGACTAAAGATATTTTTTGTCAGTAAAGAAATGAAAAGGTTTCTTTGAGCATATCGAGTGGTTTTTGTCCCATTTGAAGTGAATTATGGATTCTTATAGTATTTATAAATCCACTTCAACGATTGTTAGGACTAAGTGAATAATTCCAATATAACTCACTACCTAAAACTCGGTTGAAGAAATGTTACTTGTTTTATAAAAAGAACATTTCAATCCTTATTGATAGTTTAAGTTTGTACTGTTCGAGTAAAATTTAAGTCAAATGTAAAGGTGTAACTAAATAAAACGTTTGACACGAATAGGTTTTGTTATCGTATGAAATAGATATGCAAATATTTTGAATATTCACCGATTGCAGGAGAGCTTTTGCAAGAATGTCAACGCAATAGCGATCCTATATAGCATAGGTAGAAAGAAGACAATGGCATGTACCTACATAGCTGCATAGATAACATCGAGTAAACGCAATGGAGATGGGCGCACGGGCCAAGAGAAGGTAAATCGCGGTGCTGAACATTTCGCCGGCGCACCGCTCGGGCGGCGGTGACGAGCCGGTTGTGTAATGTAAATGTTTACGTACGTACGTACCTACGACACGTGCCCGCCACCACGTGCTCCCACCGAGAACACTAGCCTTGTGAATTATTTATTTACGAGGCAACATTTTCACACGCCGGTCGACGAACTCTCCCAATGATCTCGGAACGCTTTTACGCCGATTAATCTCATCATTTCCTTGGGTGACATTGGCGCGGCTCACCCTTTTTGTGCATGTCTGCATGTAAGTATACTCGTATACCTATAAGTATAAATGTGTATGAATGCGCTCAACTATGTTTTAACTCGGTTGTCGCGCTCTCGACGCTTGTCTCGGATTGTAAAGCGACTGCAGTTAAATTTTTAGTTTATTACATGTAAGTGATGATTCTATTGTACGTATGTAGGTGGTATTGTTCAAAATCCCTTTTGTTTCCCGTATACGTGTGTGTGTATACAGGCGTTTAACAAAGTTACGTGTTAAATAAAAGTAGATCTAATGCCATATATAGTCCACACGTAGTTCTTACAAACCTGAGGTGCCCCTTGTAAATTCATTACTCTTTTAACACACACACGGGTTTGACTATCTTATAAGCCAGTTTTTGATCTATTCAGCCAAGATAGGTTTTCGTCTCTTTTGACATTATCTTTTTATGTACAGTATAACACTATGTATATCTTGATATATAGGTATACCTATATAGGACGCAAGCCAACATGCATGTCATTATTATACGCGTCAACAAGAGAATCCTAATTGATAAATTTCGAACAAACAAGCATCGACATGGTAAAGTTAAGTCTAAGTACTACACAGCATACAATGGGCCGTTTGTAAAATAAAATAAAAAAAAACATTGTTCACTCGTAACAGTGATGTGCAGTTTGAAGCCGAAGCTGCGAAAGGACGACTCGATTCGATTTCATGAATAGTCATTTCGCTATTAAAAAACACAGAAGAGTGCAAATCCTCGGCGGCCGCGGCCCGGGCAGGAGCACTCCGGGGCGTGCACTCGGCAGTGTGTGCGATTATGCAAGTACAAAGCCCCTATTTATAGCGGCACATCCTGGAGCGCGCCTCGTGCCACTGACCTTGCTCTATTAAATGCGATAGTCGGCATAAATCACATGCACACCGCCATTGTAACGCGGTCTTCCAACGGTTAGGCCGTAACTCGTTAGAATTGACTGTCTCGGTTTGTTGCCACTGCGCGAAACCTTTTCTTTGTTTTCCACGCTGTCCTATTGATGTGGTTATTGAGTGCTGGATATTAAGAAACATTTTAAGTGTACATTTCTTTTCGATTAAATCTGTATTTGTCATTATTGATTGGCCAATGAATATAAAACTTAAATATTATAAATTATGTTTCTACCAACATCTTCCTCAGAAGGCCATCTACTCATTGATCAAATGACTCCGTTGCAATAATTGCCGCTTTTTTAGTATCTTTTTATTTATTTATTCTTTTTGTAACACGTTATGCTAAGGCACACAAGGGCGTACTTAATGCCTAATGGCATTAAGTACGCCTTTATTCTACATTCATTTTTTTATCTACTCTTTTTTTCTCAACTTATTACTGCTTACCTACACTAATCGGTTACGGTAGGATTTTATAAATATTTTAAGAAAAAAATGTCACTGTAGTAGGAGGTATTGTAAAAATGAACATTGCGTAAATGTGCGCATGTAGTGTAGGTTCAAAGTAGTGCTTCGAAGTCACATACATATATGTCAAGCGAAAATGTTTATCCTTTTACAAAAAACGATTATCAAATCTGTTACCATATCGACACTTTAATGTTCTGTATTATCACAGTTAGTTACAAACACTCCAGCCGGTCGGCTCGCCGCGCCAACAACATACCTTGGACCACTAAACCGACAATTAAGTAGTATCCTTACATAGTAGAATGATCAATTTGCTTCGTATACAGTGTTGCACTGCACACGCGATAGGTACACACGGGCACATGAAGCGTGCCGACTTATTCCTACGGAAGAGCGGGTCATTTGTATGTTTAATAGGCTCGGATGCAGCTATTAAAGGTAAGGTAATTTAAGCCAAAGGATCATAGACCGCCGTGACGACCAGTACGATGTCTATAAATAAATGAATTTTGGTAATAATTCATGTTAGTTTTTATGTTGCGAAAGTTCGGTTCGAGGAAAATATAGCGTCGTATTTGCTTATATTTTATATAGTAAATCTATATATACATGCCGGAGAGGAAAAAAAAATCAAGACTTATTAAAAGATAATTACAAGCTACCGACTTAATATGAACTATTAGAAAAAGAGTTTGAATTTTTTTTATGTGAAATATACCAGTCATTGTGGATGACGGCAAACAAACACCTGTACAGCACGTGCATGTCAATAGAAGATTACACTTAAATTTGAGAGTCAATGTTTAGACATTAAACCGATGATTTAGGCATGACGCAGCAAAGAGATCTTTTCTTCTGCTACTTCCATCCTCACAGTGATGCTTATTGCTCGACCTTGAAGAACTTCAGCGTCAGCCTAATAAATTACATATTATGTGTTGCCTAGAGACTTATTGTTACGATTGATGCCAACAACCTCTTCGAAGCATTTGATAATTTAGAAAGCAGGCATTTATTGCGATAATCTGCTTATCAACAAAGTACATTCAGGTTTTATCAGCGTGAAAACACACATGGGTTTTGTTCAGTTAATGCCCAAAGTTTTTGTAACAATGGTGAAAAGGATACCCGATACTCCGCATCCAGGCCGGCCACTCTCCCTATATCATCACTCCACCTAGCTGGAGAAACATCTAACTAGACATTATGGTATAGAAAGCAAAACCTATGTGCGATAATAAAGTGAATGTGTTTCTGCGAGTATAGAGATATAGTTATAGTATAGTTAGCAACAAACCCTGCATTCCCGCGCCACTGACCTAGCCCCCGTTAAATTATTAATCAACGTTACTTGCACAAATTGGATTGCCGTTAGCGCGACGTCGGCGAAATTAATTAAATCAAAGCGAAAGTAACGGAAGGTTTAGTCGCAGTCGAGTCGCAAACTAATTTAATCTACGCGCAGGCCTATGTGCTGTTATCTCGATACAATATATATATCTATGTATGTATATATATCGTAATAATAAAACGTAACATTACGCCTGTAATCCCCCGATAAGGTAGGCAGGGGAGTTTGAATACATTGACGTTTCACCAGGTACGTTTGCGTCCCATGGAATAGGCGGTAAGTCTATTGCCATTCACAGGTCACAGATCCAGACTCCGCGTCACTGCCAGAAATTCTAAATTAGAAAAATCAAATAGTACCCGACCCGGGATTTGAACCCAGGACCTCTCGATCGTCAGTCGCGCTTGCAACCACTCGACCAACGAGGCAGTCAGACAGGCAATAGCACCGCCTATTTTATTACAATAACCGTACATTAGTGTGATTCATTATAATAGTGTTCACAGCCGACTATACAGCTGAATAATGCTGGATAATGCAAAGGTACTCCATTTTACTCCATTTCATACTTCATTTAAATGTAAGAATTTTACTTAGTGAAAAACACTGGTACTGGTCGTGGATGGCTCAAGGTGAAGAAGTAATAAAATAACTTAAACAGGTTGCCACGTCCGGTGTTGCTTAACTTGACGTAACGTTTCTGATCAGTGAAAGCAGCATGCAATTTTTATTATTATTTTTTAAATCATCATGTCAGGTCAGGCAGAGGGCATCGAGTGCCAACTATCTCTATCCTGACACTCGACGTGCTTGTTCTAGATTCATCATTCTGTTCGCGCATACACGCCGGCTTCGGAGATTTCGGAGATTTTCGACTTCCAAGACGTATTTTTTCCTTGTACATGCGTTATATCTTTGCGAGGCCCGCAGTCCTTTTTTAGGGCTCAGCAGGAATTCCGTAGGAGGGTGTCCGATAAACAGGATACGTTGCCATCACATTGGGGAGAAAAGAAAATATATTGCTCATTACTGTTTGACCAAATATATTGGAGTTAATCGCGTAAAAACCCAAGTGAGCTTTTATTCGACTACGCTCTAATTACTTCATTATGAATAGCTTCTTGAGTTGTCTCACGACTAATCGATGTGTCGAATACAGTGTGTCTGTATAGTTTATACGTTTAAAATTAAGAAGAATGAGATAGATGTGCATACAGAAAAAGAAAGAGAGAGAGAATACATTCACAAACAACAAACATCAGTGAAAAATTTTCTTATCAAAATCGCCTTAACCTTTGTGATTATAACGCACTTGGTGATGTGAATTATTTAATACATAATTACTACTTAAACATGTGTTACAGTTAATAAGGCACCTTGCTAATGTTAAGCGATAGACCAACAAATAAAAAATCAGCGCCGGCGGTACACGACTGTCTTAATGAACGGTCAGCGGTGCTGGCGCCGCGGAAGGACTGGCCGACTTTTGCAATTCATTCATTAAACACATGTTTACAAGCTGCACGGTTATAATGCTCATACCGACAGCGTTCACCAACTGTTTTAACATATTCTACGCGTCATACAATAATACCGACTATCGTTTCTAACTTATCATAGTAATATCTCTGCCTTGCCTTGCCTAGACCGTCCTTATTAAATAAGAGTATACTCCTGGCTTAATGTCTGTCGGCGTTCTTCATAGACGCTACAAAAACGGGTTTGAACCAACCGCTTTAAGTAAAATACATGGAATATTACTTTAGCGTAAGAATATTAGGTAGATGCATTTAAACGGAAAACGAAAAAGTTAATGTCTTACATTGTGTAGTGTTACATTGTAAATAATGTACGTACATTATTTAATTGCGGTGATTCTTAATGACTAGTATTTTTTATTTACATGCTCATATGGAACCTAATTAATTGCGAGCTTATTCAATGCTGCATAGCGGCTATCTTGTTTTACAATGCGAGTATGTGTGTCTCTGAAAGCACAAAACAGATACAGCATTTAGATAGAGCCGCCCAGCACGTTCCGACAGCTTCCAACAATAATAATTAATTGACTCGTCCGTTCGTTATCGTGCTTTTATATTGACGTCCCCGAGCGAGCGGGCGAGCGAGGCGCACTCGGAATGAAATTTCCATAAAAACTTTTGTGCTCCGGCGGACGTTGCGAGCGCACGTTAAAATCGTCCGCTGGCAATAAAACAGCGGCCGGCGCGGCGAGGCGCGACGGGCAGCGCCGCGCGCGCGACAGGGACGGCGCGATAGATAATGGACTCTGTACGAAATGAAGAACGCGCCGCTGCGCCGAGCGGGCGAGCCGGGCCGCGGCAAAAACATCGGCGCGGTTATCGCGCCCCGCGCGCCGCGCCCCGGCCCGCCGGACTCGTCTGGTCGACGCCGGAGCCTCTCGCGGCCGAGCTAACCTCGGCAGCGGGGGGTCGCGACTTGCCTCGCCGAGCTCCTTCACGCCGTCACCCGTGAACTAGTGTGGGCCCGCTGCCTCGCCGCCACGCCGCCGCGTCGTGCTCTCTCGTTTCGTGTCTCTTCGTTTTAAACGCGAGTTTCGACTTCTCTAAGCTCTACTAAGATTTAAGATTGTCTGTCGGTTAGTTCGCGATGGCCATAAACGCCGCAGTCCGGTAGCGAGTACCGTTGACCATCGTAATCGAAAGGGACGATTGATTTACAAGCGGCGGAACGTTGGCTGCTTTGAAACGGTGAGTATCGCCTGACTGATCACATGATCTGCTGACTTTATTCACAGGACGTAACTTAACATGGAACCGTCGAATAGTTGTGTGAGCTTTCATTACGTATGTGATAACTGAAGTAATGTTGAGCGCTCTATCTGCTTTGTACATAAAGCACGGAGATCGCAGCGGCGAGGAGCGCAGCTCGCGCTGTTTTTGTTTTGTTTTGTTTCGGTGGGTGAAAACGAATTGTTAGCGGGGGATTCCGCACGTTGTTGTTTTATTGTGCGATTACCGCAAACGGCCGTGCTCTATTGACACAGGCGCGCCATTGTCGGCGCTCCGGCGACGGTGCCGAGGTTGCAGTGTCAAGGAATTTCGCCCAAGCGATTTGTATATGTGTAGGAATGCCTATAGTTTGTGGCGTAACGCTCCGTAACAATAGCGACACAGCTGAGATGCAGTCGAGATAACGGATTGTAAAGTTCAAAAATGTGTTTATATAATCGTAGAACATGCTGTTATCAATAGATTGTGACACTTCTATTCCATATATGGATCGTGTGAAACATAATCAGTATGCGAAATAAATTATTGTAAATGTTCAATATTTTACTACTCGTCCCTAATGACAAGTTGTTTCATTCATAAACAATATTCTAGAAAGTTCTTTACTTAGCCAAGAAATACATACTTTGATAAATTATATTTTTCATTGACCAAGTTATCCATTTTACACTGAAACTTTGTAGGTATCTATTTTCATACAATTGTAATCAGAGTGTGGTTAATTTTGTAATATGTGACATATTACGGATTATGTGACCTTTGTGTATTGAGTTGAGTTACAAGTAATTCACTTGTATTGTTGATTAATATTGATGAAATAGATTACAAGTAGTTCCTAGAATAGAGTTTGATGATACCGGTGTTGTCATTACGATCATACACTGCTGGTAGAGTTATGAGATGTAAGCTGTGAGTTTTCTCCTTATGTCCTCATTGCTCTACTTAAAACTCTAAGTTACATTTATTTACTCGATTCTATTCATTTTAAATTTGTATTTTTGGTGTGCTTTCTTGAATTTTTCGTAGCTGCAGTTGCAAATAAGACATAGTCTTATGTATATTTTAAGGTGCAGAACTCTACATTTCAAAGATTTATTAAGGTTCCTATATAATTTTTAATATGAGAAATGTATGTCTAGATTAAATAATTCGAAATTGTGTCTATCGATTATTTTGATTTCCAAAGTCATAACGCAAGAGATAGAGTCGTCCACTAAAAGCGAACAAACGTATTGAGTTAATAAATCTCACATTCGCATTACAAATTACTTTGTTTTTCGGCGAGCGTGTGGATGTGGAGGGGTTGTTGAACTTGGGGGTTTTTGTGTTTCGTTCGCAGTGACAAATTTATTCAACAACCTTTGAATACAATTACAGCTTCAATTATATTCCACTTGACAGCTCCACTGTGGTGGTCGCTTTGTATTTTCCTTACCATTATACTGCTCATATAGACATATATATTTTTCCTTCGAATGATTTAAATGTTGGAATACTTTAATATAAAACCTTTTTTTTATTTTTGATCGAGTCTGATAATACAATCATTACGTAAAATATTATTATTTTTTATCGCTTTTTTTATATTTCACACTAAAATTCGCATTGTAATTGACACAGCCGCTAGAATCGAATGTCGTACGTTATGTATGGATACCAGTATCAGGCAAATTTACATATCTATGCACATACTATATTCGTTTCTTAAAAATGTTCCATTCAAATGTATAAATCGACTCTTGCATTTGAATGCAGAACTAAAAGCTATTCGGAATTAATTAATTATGAATAAAGAAATAACTAACACCTACGTTTTTTCTATTCAACGAATATAAATTATGTAATACATAATGAACTTACACGATTTATTTGTATAACAGAATGTCTTGCGATATGTATAGCTACATATGTTCAAATACGTATAGTGACAATGTAAGAGAGAGATGTATAATATGTTATATATGAGAAAGATGTATGTGCGGTTATAAAATATATTGTAATATTTAATAGTATAATCATAATATTACCATTCTACATTATCATTCCACCCCAGTCAATTGCCGGACATAGGCTATATCAAACAAGCGCTATCGCGTCCGCCAATATGCAGTATTCCTTGCCGTAACGTAAAGCTCCGTCTATGACGACCATTACGTATTATTAATAATGATTACGTCTAATAACATGTTTGTTACCTTGCAGGATCTGACCGGTCAGAACAGCAATGACTCGGGCGGCAGCGGCGGCGCCGGGCGCGCTTCCACGCCGCACTTGAGGCCCACACCGAGCCCCACCGGCTCGAGCGGCTCCCGATCCATGTCACCGGCTGTCGGTGAGTCGCGTCACTTTTGCATACTTCTCATTTCTGTTTACACCACCCGCACTCCACATCTTCCCCTAAGTAATGCCATTCTGATAAGAAAATTACGCAGTCTCATGATGACTAAGCAGAACATTGAAAGATCAAAAAAATTTAGGGATTTTTTTAAAGTTTTTAAGTTGAAAACAACTTTTATGATGTCACTTTATACAGTCTGTAGGTTTACAAAAGAAAATGTAACAAGAAACGCTGACGTACATATGTAGGTACTTGGATTATGTAGAATAGGATGTGAAGTATTGGGAGTTCCCAAAACAGACAAATTTAAGTATAATTCCACGTGTATTTATCAGTACGGATTTTTTGGTTATTCCTGGTTGAAACAAATCTTGGAGGATTTCAAGACATTAAAAAAATATATATCGGACCAATTTTATTAAGGAATTGGCCATATAATTACCGAATATGTTTCCTGCACGTGATCTTAATTCTTCTCGTTCCTGACAGCGCGATGAGACCCTTTTCTAACAATCATTGAATGATAAAGGATTGATGATGATGTCAAATGTGTTTTTGTAGTATCCGAATATGAATAAATAAGTAGATTAATAATGGTGTATTCTAAATACTTAATTTACTTATTTTTAATACTTTCGATCCATTTGAATAATGTACGGGGCGAAAATGTACAAGACATAATATTCTAAAGTACTAAAGATGTTTTTAGTTTTTCTACACTGTTGGCAACACAAATTGAAATAAACTTAATACTACGTCCTCAAGTCGAGTGCGTGTGCGTATGTTGTTACAACGCCGGGTTCGTATTCACACAGTGATTGATCGTCCGTAATGATGTCCATTAGGTGGATCATTTGAGTAAAAAACAAGTAACGATCGAACACGCACTGCCCTTGATCACCTATCGATTAAATCCCATCGTGCAGTTTCTCTACAATACCAGTTGGCGCTGAGGCGAGCGGTGCATTCTTGATGCACTTCAAAGAACTTAATTATGCCAATGGATGTGTATGTACATATGTACTGGGCAAAATGAAATAAACATTTATTATTGTCCCTTACGTTATGTATTTTAATGATGTATTGTTCAAACACGGTACCGAAATTCAAAGCGGCTATAATTTCGATATTATTTTTGTACACGATTTTTTATTGTGTACACCCAACAATATAAGTTCGCGGAGGAGCTGTATGATTAATTAACTTTAATTAATGCTTTCATATTAAATGGCATATTTCAATTCTTGCCATGTCCAGTAGCCTCCGTAAATGACTACAAGAGTATTAGCAAAAAGTGGGATGTTGATGGTATTCTGATCGTTCCTCGTAAAATCGCTTGAAGCGCTGGTCACATCGGGGAAAGCGAGAATGTCTCCGACGAAACGAGACCGTATTTCGTGGCAATAAGAGCTTATATACTTGGCTGTAGTAGTTTGTCTCGTGTATAGTTTCGCTAGAGGCGTGTTGATCAGATTCATTGTGCATACTTCGTCACTGGCAGACGCGGGCTTTCCCGACATTGACCCACATAGAGCGGGCGCCCAGAGTACACCGTATTTTGCCCCTTTTGCGGGCGCGAACCACCCCATCCTCCCACCTTATGTACGAGTGAGGGGTGGTCGCGGTATATAGGGCCTCGTGAAAAACTTACCCCCCCAGTCGGTGCGAGCACGCAAAACAGGACCTTCCACCCCCGAGTGTCGACGCGTCGCTCTTGTGTGTATGCCGGACCGACATCGTAAATCATACTTTGCAAGCAAACAAAAAAAAATTTGTAGTTTTCAGTCGAACAGTCGAAGCACAGCAACAGTTGAAGGCCGAAATTTTGTTTGCTATTCGTAGAACAAAAGTTTTCCCATACTTGTCAGTCATCTAGCGAATAACCGAATCTTACCGTCAAGCCTTGTATAAAACAGGCTTCGGTTTATCGCTTTAGTTGAATACTTCAAAAATTCTTTCTCTCATAATATGTGAGGAGTGTTTATTTGCCACTATTCTTATGTGTTATTTACCGAAATTTTTGTATGAAGCCCCAAACCTATACTGCCATTATGTGTATATGTATCGTTACCCATCACATTTTTAACACGCACAGAGCTACTAAAGTACCATATCAATATTCTGTTTGATGGCTAGTACTGACGGTGATCATCGAAGATTTCCGAACCGTGTTCCATTTCCGTGGTCTCCGCAGATTGGAAAGTACAGTGATCGAAACAGCGAACACAAATATATTAATGTATTCACATCGAGAATCTACTTATATATATTTCACCATAAGCATAAAAGATATTCTTTTCTCAGTAAATTCGTCATCGTCGCGAACGCTAAGACATTTCGTCCGAGGTTATACGACATCTCTCGATTTGAAGATTTATGCAAAGATCTGTACGCCCTTGTAGGGCTTCCCTCGGAATGTCCTTGAAGGGTTCATCGGCTGGGGTCGCCACATTTTACATCTATTTACCTACCTACTTACCCACTGTTACGGGATTGTTTGTCAAGTATATACACACCCTAGGTATTTGGTTCCCCTGGTATATATTGCTACGAGTCCATTCATATTATCCGTCGGGTGGGTTTAAATGGGCGCATTTTATCTATGAATGTATGTATATCGATGTACATATACATACATACCTATAGAATCGATTCCTTAGAATCTTTTAAGGATCTCGATTTGTGTTAGATTGGTAAGAATTTATACTCTATTGTAAATTCTAACGAAAGTAAATTATTCGGGATTGTTTATTACTTTTCTTTGTAATATCATCCAATACGTAAACATTTCTCTTTCGGTTTCAGAAAGAGATGATTATGTGAGAACTTTTTTTGCTAAAATGAGAGATACACGTTAAAGTTATATTAGTGAGGAAGGATAAAAGGATAGTGGTGAATCTTTGTTAGCTTTGTTACATCCCACTGTTGGGCACGAATCGCCGCAGTGCGGATATAAAATCCTTCGTACATTCGGTTGAACATCCGGTTAAGCCTTACATGACTAAGTGTTTCGCTGATGGAATAACACGAAAATTTCTTTAGATTTTAGATTTTAATGATTACCAATCTCATTCATATAATAATATACCTTGTTAAATATAAATAATAATCGACCCATAGTCATTCCACTGTTGGAATATGGGTCTCCTCTCATATTGAGAGGGTTAAGGCC